>RJWJ010045343.1:0-11797 GCA_004363605.1 Indri indri
GTGCTCAGACCTCAAGTGTCCAGTAAGTCGTAGCCATTATTATTATTTAGTGTATGTACCTAGTATCGCATTTACTGATTCAAGTCTTATTGCTACAGCTAGATTATAAGCAAATCAAGGGCAGAGATCTTATCCTCTATTTTGAAATCCCTTGGAATACTTAATAAAGGTTTTTAATGATTATTTGACAACTGATTGGAACAAAGGATTTCAACTTTTAAAGATTCATTTGAAAACCCTTAGAACCTCTATTTAAACAGTGATTCCAATCTTTTGCCTCTCCCAGGACTGACCTGGTGTGCAAATACAGCAAATCCTCAAAAATGGCAGTTATAATAGGAACTTTGCTATGGCATGAACAGCAAAGCCAAAATACGATACAAAAGATCAAACAAATATTGACTCAAAGAATTTTCCCCAAGGCAACTGTTATAGTCTTATCTTGAATAGAATGTTTGCACAGTTAATTAAGTATTGCTATGGACTCAGCAAAATCCCAGGCAGACCCTGCCAAGCCGAGCTGTACATTCCCACCATCTTATCACTATTTACAAAGCCACACACAAGTCCCTCTCCTCCCATCCCCTCACCTATCAGTCCTGCTAATGCCCGGTGTGGGATTAAATGATAAGTAAGTCATACACCTTTTATCCGTACACAAAAGATAATGAATCTCAGTGCCAAAGATTCCATTTACCTATCCCACGGCAAATTCGCTCTGTCATTACCCTCCCAGAAATCAATCAGGCTGCATCTGTTACTACCTGTTGACTTCTTGGAAACGTATGAAATAGTAGAACTGTGTAGAGAGAGAGGCATTCACTGGTTTCACAGGGACATGCCTCTGTACACCAAATACTAATGAGAGTTTACTTCCTGTGGTTATCAAGCATGAAGCCTGCCAGAACACAGGAGCCTCCAAATTCATCTCAAAATCACGGACTGTTCTGTGCAGTGGGTGAGCTGATTGCCAGCTTACACTGGGTTGTCTGAATTGTGGAGGAGGTCAATTAGGATGAACAGGAGCCGACGAGATCATTCACAACCTTCCTTCCCTCCTTCCATTCAGCCATTACTTACTGAGTGCTTACGATGGCCCTGGCCCTATTCCAGGCACTGGGAACATATTAATACCATGTCCTAGGGAAGGTTATATGGTGGGGGTTGGGGGGAGATCAATAAGATAAATAGGTAAAATTTACGTTGTGTTAAATATTGATAAGTGCTAAGGAGAAGAGGAAAAAAATAGGAAAGCAGGAATCGAAATGCCAAAGGGCCGAAAGGAGGAAGTGAAACTGTAGATGGGCAGCCAAGACATCCTCAGTGAGAAGCCAGTATTTGAGTCTGAAGGAAGTAAGGAAGCCAGCCTTGCAGGTAAGTGAGGAAAAGCATTCCAGGTGGAGGAACTGTAAATGCAAAGGTCCTGTGGCAGAGTATGGCTAGCATGTTGGGGGCTGCTGGGGGTGGAGTCCAGTGTGAACAGGGAGAGAGGTAGGAAATAAGATTTGAGAGGAACAGGGAACTAGACCATACAGAGGCTTACTTCCAAAACATATGCCTTTTTATTAATCACAGAAATGCTATCTGTTTACCAAATTTTCATTTACTCAAAACTCTCCAGTGGCTATTTTTCCAAGAATTTATATATCCATATTTTAAGAGAACAATCCACTAACAAAAAAAAAAAAAAGTTATACAGCAAGCCAACATATTTACCTGGGGAAAAGCCTAAGCTTCTATTAATAAAAATGAAAACTGTTCATGGCTTTGAGTACAAGCTTCTGTAGGGCTGGAACCAGGCATCACAATTGTGAACACTGCTCAGCACCATAGACAACTGGACACTCAATGATGCTACATATAAAGATGTCATGCCGGCTAAAAATATTAATACACAGAATTTCAGGAGACTGGAGTGTTGAAATTTACCACAGGGACATTTTTTTAAATGCAGCAAGGCTTCAAAGTCTTTGGTAAATTTAAATGCCAAGCTGGCTCATGCAATATCCACACCACACATCCTTCCTGCCCAACCAGCTTCTCAACATAAACAAAATGCTATCGGCCAAGATCTGCGACACAGCAGATTCCAGGGTGGTACCTTAAGATCTGCTGCCTTCTGATTCTATTCTACTCTGATCAACCCAGTTTCATTCATCATGTTAAATAGTTTTCCATTAACAAAAATTCATAAATGACTCTATTGCAGTGACTCCACTGTTCTTAAGTACACACAGTCCGTGCCACCAAGGTGACAAGTACGGACAACAAGGCATGCCCTGAAACTTGTGCAACAAAAAATAGTTATTATAATTATTACCATTACGTAGTCACAATCTTTCCCGCATCAAGCTCTCCTGAGGCCACTCCTACCACCCCACCCACAAAATGGACAAATTCCTGTTGCTGGGTCACTTCCTTGGCTCTCCTGGGTTGGAAGTTATCCGAAAACTAAAAGAAGTCAGAGGGAGGCTACAGTGAACTTGACAATGGGGCTGGAGGAGGGGGAGGGGAGGGAGGAGAAGCAGCTGGAACTTCAGAAAGGCACAGATGGAGGGGTAAAAATGTGTTTCAAGGAGAAGCGACCTGCACAGTGTAGAGCAAGAGACAGGGAGAGAATTTTAGAAATATAACTTAGAATTTTTAGAACTATACATTGAATTCCTTTCATTGTTCTCTAAAAGATGGGAGTAAAGTTGAAAATTTGGAAATACTTGTTACTTTAGTTTCTGAACCGTGTTTCTCTGAATGGTAAATTGCATCAATCACTCTTGGAACAACTAGACTTGGAGAAAGAGTCTAATCCATGGACATAAGAAATGCACCAAATTTTTCACTTGACATAATGCACTCTGCATTATTGAGAGCGCTGATGTATTCTAAAACAAAGCATGGCAAAGATGCTACAGGGAAAATCACAACTGGACTTCTCCTTCCCTGCCTCAAACACAGGTGCCAGTTATTCTACAGAGGTTAAAAATTACATGCTGATTTCTTCTCGAACTGCCATAAAAAGCAGAGGTTTGGGCAAGGATTCATTCTAGCTTGCATTTTTCCAGTCTCATTAAAGGAGCCAAATAACAAAAACCTGCCTCCTCACAGTGGTAAGGTGGTCCCCACTCATCTAGAAGTTTCTAAGCAGTAGACGTGAGAAAAACAGGACTTTCTGTTGGGATCATTAATGTAACCAGACCTTCCCTCTTCCCTCCAGAAAACAACCTATCAGACAAGTTCGAGAGGAGGGTGGTGATGTATCCTTCAAAAGCAAAAGGTTTTCTACCCTCCAGGAAGCTTCTGGTCAAAGAAGATTCAAATGTAATACAGAATATGCCCTACCAGTGAGTAGGGCCATTTTTTCAATTGCACAAAAAAGATAATAAATTCTCCATTCTGATTATAAAATAACTATTTCAGACATTAATGATTATACCAGAAATCTTTTAAAATTATACAAAACTTAAATAAAAACAAGAAAAAAGATTCTCTTTTAAAACAAAGACAAAGGTTATCTGAGAGGATTCTCTTAAAACAAAGGAAAGAAGCAAAGACTGTGTAGTACCACATTATAGCACTACAAGGATCCTACATGACGTCTACAATCAGGAAAAAACATGAAGTTTTAAAAAATTATACACAGAAAACGTACCTTTAAAATATTTTCAATAGTATACTAGATGCGTAAATTGCTGTTTACTTTTTGCTTCTCTGTATGTTCTGAAGCTTTTATAATGAGAATGGATTCATTTATGATGAAAACAACTTTTAAAAAGATGTTTAAATTATTAAAATGTCAAAAGATTAAAATGTATTTAAAGGTTATAATATATAAATATAAAATAGGATCAAGAAAATTATTCACCTGATCATATCACCTTTCCTAGTTAAACAATTTAGGTATTATATACCAGTGCTTCTAAACTGGAGTAGGCACAACACATCTGGAGAGTGTGCTAAAACACAGGTGATGCAACCTGAGAATCTGCATTTTAACAAGGTCTCAGGTAGTATGATGGTGCCAATCAACCCACTTTGCTTTGAGGAGCCAGGTTTGATGCAACAGGAAGTGAGTACAGTCCAGCTTGGGATCTCTCCCAGGAAGCATGCCAAGCTCATTCTAGACTGAGCAGAAAAGAAAGTGAGCACTAAATTCCATCTTCTTTCAAAGTTCTAAGGCAGGAGCACAGATTCATTTCTCTCTAGTCAACCCTTAGTGATTAAATACTCAGTCATGTCCTTACAAGGGGTCAATGAAATTAAGATAATCATGATCCCAGGACTAATGAGCTTGTTAGAGCATCTGATGGAACCAGCCTTTGGATCCAACTTGGCAGACTGCCTCCATCCTCCCTAGAATTCTCTATAAACACACCAAATCTTTTGGCAGTAGTTTTCATACATCACATTGTGGCCTACAATAATTTTGTTGGATGCCTAAGAATAGGAGGTAGTCCATGAATTCAGTGTCTATTGCTCATAAGGAGACAGAAGAAGACAAACATGCACTCTATGAGCTGACCAAGCACTCACCAAGTGACTCTGAGAACACGGGAGTGGAGGGAAGGAGTATGCATAACCTTGTAAATAGTCAGGCAGTCCCTGCCCTTTCGCTCCCAATCTCACACTCCCCAGACACATCACAGTCTTTCAGGAGCCAATGCCAAAAACCACACTCAGAAACTCCATAAAACCTCGGTAAGAGACTGCAGGGCCTAAGAAATTACTCAGGCCCACACCCACTATCCTGCATCCACCGAGCAAGCCCATCAAAGCACCAGAGGGTGACCTTCCTGTTTACTCTAAGGGAGAAGGTTACCTGGCTGGGAGGCCTCCAACTTCTATGCAGTGAGAGCGTCAGGGAGAAACTAACTTAATTAACCATTCAGATGAGCACAGAGAATTCCCACCAGCCTCCAGGTCCCCAAACGCCACATCTGCCATTTATTCCCAGTGCTGTCATTTCCTGCCTGCAGTGAACTAATTACACACAGTGGGAATTCTGGGGCTGCCGCTTCTAATGTTTATCTGCTGTTAACTTGTTGTGTGACCTCAAAGATCCATCTCTAGTGCCTTTATTTCCTCTGCTATAAAAGCAAGATAAGGGAATGACATGCTTGACAAAGTGCCCTAACAATACTATAGCTTCCAAGATGCTCACAGGAATCGTAATTAACGTGTCTCTTTTACTAAGGCCTTTAAAGATAACTGATGACATGTTGTCAAAAGCGTAGGATCTCAAACGATATTTCCTCTTTTGCTAGAACAGGTTTTAGTAGCAAATGCTACCTATAAAACTGTTGGTAAAAACAGCATCGAATGTGTTTCTTTGTAAATCACTCAGTTTCATTCAAGGAGATGTCCGTAACCGTAACTCTAACCATGGCATCGTAAGTCGAAGAGGTCCTACAAACATCACCTTAAGTTAGAGTTCCATAACCATTCTGCAATCAGAACTTAGTTAGGTAAAACAGAGCTGTACTTCCTCACCAAAGAAATGCTTTGAAATCACTGAAAACCTATGTTTTAGAACACCAGTTGGTGACACAGTCCATGCTGGTATATGAGAAAAGCTGTTTACGAAGCATTCTTTATATAAACCATCAGTATAATCTGATTTTGTAAATCTATGTGGCCATGGAAAAATATTCAATAAATGGGTAGCTATTATATTCCACATCTGTTAGGGCCCCAGACCTTGTCTTATGCATTTGAGTGAGCAATACATTTAAGTTATAACATATGTTAATCATTTATGTGTCACAAATTTAATGTAAATTGTCTCAGTCTCTTGTCTCTTCATTTGTATAGAAGTTTTAAAATTTAAAATATTCAAATTTGTTCATCTTTTCCTCACTGGTTGCTTCTGTTGCTTTAAAGCTATGGAAATTGTCATTCCTGCACAGACCTAATAAATATTATATTTTCTGCTACTTTTTCTATAATTTGATTTGCAATATTCAACCATCTGGAGTTGATTTTGGGGATATGATATGTTTAGTGGGGTTTAAATTGGTATCTTATTATGTCTAAACCTTTTATTAAATAATCTATGAAATATTTTCTCATTATCTTATTTTGAAAACTTTAGCACATTCTAACTACATATAGTTGGGAAATTATTCTAACCTACTTTTTAAAGTAACACTTTTTTTGGTATCTATAAGATACAAAAACCTCAAAGTAGAAATCCAAATATACATGATAGTTCTTAAGAAATCTCAGCAGGGATTATCAATAAATCAAATCATCATGAAGCCATTTCCACTTCAGTGGGGCATCTGTCGGCTAAGCAATAACTCCTGTTTAAAATCAGTGCTTCCTATTCGGGAGAAGACTTTGTGAATGTAATTGCAGGGTGTGTAAGTATATGGTAGCTGAGTCACCACTACTGTTTGAATTCTCTGCTTATTTTATGGAGACGGGATACTTCTTGGGTGGCAATGTTATTCTGACCCTGAAACAACTGGAAATAACACTCCCTGGCCTAAAAAAAAAATAATAAAAGCAAAGAAGTAGAATTCCTTGTTTAACTTGGTCAAGATTTAGAACTATCGTTTTTACTCTATTGATTTTTCCCCTAGATATATTAGAAACCTGCCATATATAATATGTACTTTATAAATTTGCACTTGTTTTTAGGTTTCTAATGTCTGCATTTTGCCGTTCCCATTTAAGATATAAGCTCCTGGAAAACAAAGGTTGTGTTTAATGGAGGGAGGGAGGGAGAGAGAGACTTGTCTGTGAACCTTGCAGCTACCTCTTGGCTGAACTTTGCTCACACTGGGTACTCAGGAAAGACTGCCAATAGACCAACTACTTTAGTATTTCAGCCATAAGTGATGCTTAAGGGAAAAAAAAAAAAAAAAGAACATATATCCTGAAAGCTTCCATCTGAATTCATCTCCCCTACTGACTAATATGGACAGATTTTTGCCATCGATTCACACCCTGAAGCACAAGACATGATGATCTTTCTTTCCATTTGCATAACTGCGATTTGTCATGATCCAGCCCCATTTTTTACTCAACAAAATAGCAGTGTACCATTAAGATTTCAACATGTCTATTCTTGCAGTGACTATTTTGAATTGTGCCTTTTAGAAGCAACAACTTAAAACAAATCATCACTTCTAAGGTATGAGAGAGGTTCCTTTGGAGCGACACAGCTGATGAAGTCCTCAGCTTTGCAATCCTGCTTTTAATCCCCTCTCCCAATAAATGGACTAGAAAAAGCACCACCACCATCGTCTTCATCACCCCTGCAATTTACTGAGCATCTTATCTATGCCAGTCACACTCTTAAGTGCCTTCATGCTATTTCCAGGACTGATTTTGTTACCCAAAAGACTCTAAAATGTATTTTCTTCCCATCCCTGAAAAAAAATGCTCCATTTAATCTTATACTTAAGCATAATTTTAGAAATACTGCTTCATTTTTAACCTAACATATGACTAGTGTTTTAAGAAATTTGATGTTTAATTTCATAATATATTCTCATGTATGAAATAGAAAAGTAAAACCTACAAGAACATCCTGCCTGTCCCTGTGTCTCTCTTTTCTGTAGGGATACATTTGCCGTAAATTGCCTGCGTAAGGAGGCAGGGAAGAGGAGAGAGATTATTTTACACGCTGGCAAAGGAATCATACTTGACTCCTCCCGTCGCTGGCCCCATTCTACTCGCAAGCCCTGAGGAGCAGAGGAGAACCGGGAGACAGAGGTGCACACCAATAAACTCACCGGGCTGCCTCTCCTGCCCTCTCACCAGCGTTCGCCCAGGGGTGTCAACCAGGAGTCACGCTTGCCTCACAGGAGGCTCCCAGGGAGAAGACAGGAAATGCCAAGGAGTCTAGAAAAAAACGCAGTTCTTTCCATTGAACTGGGAGAGGGGTATCTAAAAACACACATAAACAAACATTTTATTACTGAATTTAAACATTAAGTCTTATGGCAGCAGTTCACATGTATTACAAACCGTGTTTGAGAAGGCACTGCAGCCTGCTGGGTCTGAGAAAGGCTGCAGAACATCCCTGCAGAAACCCCTCTGCTCACCTCCGAGTTTGCCACGAAGTATTACTGGAGAGGATTATCAACCCCATCTCATTCCACAGAGTCTAAATTCAGATCCACACCAGTATATTTTCCCCCAAAATGTACAGTCTCTCCCAAAGACTCCGAGAAGCAGGAGAAAGAACCTATGTGCTGGGCCCAAAGGTTAGCGTTAAGACAACTGCAGGAAAGTCACTAATTGAAGCCAGGCCCCTGCGGTTCCAGGCTTGCCCAAGGTCAGTGTTGACTCTGTCCTTCATGGAAGCTACAAAGATGCAGATCGGGAGACACTGGATGCAGCCTGTAGGCACATTGTTGGCCCCAATCCTTCAGCTCTCCCTGTGCTCATGCCCTTTGCCTGGTGATTTTGTATAATAGCTCTTCCGACTACAGGGAGCCCAGGCCTTAAGAAACCTGGCAGGTTTCCGCTTACACCTGACAGCCGTGCCATCGCCCTGGGAAGACTGCCCCAGGATGGCTGCTGCCCTCACCTTGAATCCCCCATGGAGCAGATGTGAGCCCAAACTGCAGGCCCAGCCAGGCCTCAGCCAAGACTCAGGCAACACACAACTGCAGGAGTAATAAGTAATTGTTGTTTTAAGCCACTGTGTTTTAGAGTATATTTTACATAGCATTATTATGCCAATAGTTCACTGATACAGTCTGGGAAACTGCTCATAGAAAATATGATATGCCCCTTCCCAGAAAAATAATAACTAAATTTTAATATGCACCCATTGTTGTAAGAGCTTCAGGTGAATTTACTTAGAAATTCTTCACATAACCCTGTGAGACATAGGATTTTTATCCCTATTCTAAAGATGAGGCAGCAGAGACACAGTTAAGTAACTTGTCCACAGCTGGAAGGTGGTGAAGACAGGATTCAAATTCCAGCCTTCTGGATCCAGAGCCCTTTGCTCATAACTGCTGGCCTAACCGGCCTTGCAAACCTCATAGCCCACCTTGCTTAAAATTTTGCTGTGGCTTCCCATGCCCTCAGGACAAACTCCAAACTGACCAGCACGTTAGTACAGCAATGGGTGCAGCATTCAAGGCCCTGCACAGCCTGGTGCCTGCTTGTCCCGGCCAGATTCCTGCTTCCTTCTCCTCCTCTTCCTCCTCCTCCTCCCTCCAGGTCTGCTCCTACTGTGCCAAGTCTATTCTTTACCAAACTCACCAACTCCCTCATGCCGTTTCACCAGCCACTCCCTCTGCCTGGACCACCTCCAGGTCACCCTCTAGGACACAGGCGCAAGGACACCTCCTGCAAGAACTGTTTCCTGTCCCCAGCCAAGTGTGCCCAGCGGCTCATTCTTAGCGTTTCCCTGCTGCACTGAGGACTCTGGGCTGTTGCTGCCTGCTTAGCTCTTGCCCGGCTGGGCTGTTAAGCCGCTTGAGAGCCAGGCCTGGATCTTGTTCACCTGCGTCAGCCCAGGTGTTAGCCGGGTGCTTGGTCTCATCATGGGAACTCAGTAAAAACTGGCTGAATTAAAAAGCAGGTGAAAGGAACAATGACATGATGGAGAAATGGATATGGAGACAGGAGACTTAAAATTTCATTTTTAAATGACTAATTCTTCTTTTCTAATAAACATTAATTAAATTGCTCAACACCCCTGGGTCTCCCGCTATACGTTCTTCAATTAGAATAGCTCTTTCATGATGGTTTCCTCTGCCAAACCTCTCCTTGCGGGCTGATGTGCTCACGAGAGTGTCTTGGGACAAGGAACAAAAGGCACTGTTTGCTTGAAACCATAGGAGGAATTAAAGGCCTATTCCCTAAATGTTCACTCTTGGCAACGCAAAGTGCATACGTTGTGCTTCCAAAGGAGATGGAGGAAAGTCTGTGGCAGAGGAAGGCAAATTATTAAGGATTGAAAGGTAAAGATTTCCATGACAGAGAATAAATAGGTGAAGACTTGACATGAAGTCGAAAAGTTTTATTTAACAGGCGCTAGCAAGTGACTCACGGAAGGCCCTGCTCTCAGAACCTGACCGTGTGGCTGACAGGTGGTTATTACCGTCTTCCCCTCAGACTCCCATTTAAGGGCCCGAGCTCAGTGGCCTGCCAGTTCCTACAGAGAGCTGACTGGGGTGCAAGAGGGAGGCTGCGGCTGCCCTTAAAATCCCCCATCACGCAGGCCACCTACAGTCTTAGAGGGAAGGAGAAACTATATTCAGTACGAATAAAATGGGCTGTGTCTGGAGTCAGAGGCCGAGAGCCTTTGAACACAAATTCCTTTCCCTGCTGACACCTTCATATTTACTAATGAGTGCCATTTCTGTTGCTAAAGACACACATCAGGTGTCACCTGAGAAAGCGGGGGGACTCCCAGAATAACGGGTGCTCCTTGATCATTCAGCTTGGAGCAGATGTCAGAGTTATAGACAACTGAATATAAGAACCAGAAGAGACCTTTGAGATCAGGCCACTAGCAGCTTTCAAACACTTTGTTCAAAAGGTACAGAAGGATAAATAGAGGAAACTGAGGCGGCTCCCCCTTGGCGGGCAGGGGCCAGGAACCCCAGTTGTTTGTGCAGCGACAACCCCTGAGATGGCTTGATGGAGGCTTGGGAATTCTACTGGGAAATCATGCATTTTGTCCAAACCTGCATTTTTGCAGATATGAAAACTATGGTTCAGAGGGGTAAGGTGACTTTCTAAGGTCACATGGTCGGAAGGCAGGAAGACCAAGAACAGGACTCAGGTTCCTGGCTGCCTTTTCTAGGAATGGCCCTCCACACCTTCCCTGCCTGCGTCCCTATTAGCAAGTCCCAGGGCCACTCTAGGGCTCACATTGAGGTAAACAGCAACTGAGTGACAATATGTTTTACTGATGCATTTATCACATATAACAGGGAAAGCTCTGCTATAATCAGAGGGGACCAATCTGTCCCCTCCTCACTGCACCCCAGCTGATCCCCAACATGGTCCCATCATCAGAGACTTGCAGTGACCTGGAACCTCCTCAGGATCTCCTTCCCACCCCCTCTTCTCTTCTGCTGCGTTTCCCCCTCACTGAATTAAACGCCTGCCTGCGATGTGCAGTTCTTCCGTTTGCTAGTTTGTCCCACACAGTATTTGTGTTTGGTTTTAAAATGCGGTTTGCTCCACTATTTAATTTCATTTCAGAAGCCTGCAAGGAGAGAGGCCAACATTTAATCGTAGGGACTGGAGAGGACTTTACAAACCGCTTACAAGGCACAAATAGTTATTTTCCTATTTCTCTTTTGATTGAATTGGCTGCTGTATCATATGCAGTAAACAATGTGAACCAGAAAGCACTTCCCCGTCCTTATCTCACCCCCTCACATAATCGAAAGAAAAAACGCAATGTAATAAAAAAAGGGGAGGGAGGAATAGAACTTCGTATTTGTTCAAAAGTTAATTAAACTTGAAAGGTTTGTGGAGACGATTCATTTTCTTTTGTAGCCTAAGACCATAAGGTTTGCATTTCATTTTACCAATAGGATGATAACAAGTAACTTGATGTTATTTTCATCCTAATAATAAATAATATATAATAAAGCTAGAATAGAGGGTTTCTTTTTAAATAGAAAAGTAAAAATGGAAACACATGTATCATACAATTCTCAATAGACTTATTTTAAAAAAAAAAAACTATGTACAGTATTTTAAGGTATGGCGTATTCAATTGCTTTTGTTAATACCACTTTCATTCTTTCCTGGAAAGATGACTGCAGTAAGCACACAGGTATGACTTTCTATGCATCCTCATTAATCCTCTGAA
>RJWJ010045344.1:0-11786 GCA_004363605.1 Indri indri
GAAGAGACAAACCTTCAGTGGAGGAATGTTGAATAGAAGAGATATTTATCTTGTAGACATGTGACTTTCTGGCTACCGCTTGATCTCACTATTCCCCACAGTCCTTCTCCTGTATGATGAGAGAAGTAATAAAATCTCAGGCCTGAGAACCAGAGACTGCATTCTTGACAGCTCCCAAATAGACCCCAATAGATGCACTATTGTGCCTACAGTTTCGCGTTTGAAGTCCCGTTTCAGGAAGAGTCTTATGAATAGCTTGATCATTACCAGAATAAAATGGCTATCTCAACCAGGACCTAATACCAAAAAAAGAAAAAGAAAAACTATGTCCTAAGTGAAACTGGTGTTGCTGTTTAGAATGAGTTGTAGAGCTGTAGGTGAGGGCTGCTGGTCTCCTTGTCTCAGCTGGGACATAAGCGTGTGAGTGAGTGTCTTTCCTTGGCTGAAGCAGCATCCTGCTTCAATGCTCGAACCTGCCCCTGCCCCCACGTTTTCCCTCCTAGACTTCCCCCGAAACGAGGAAGCCTATTTAGGAAGAAACAGACACAGGCATCAAGGGACTGGGATTTTCTTTCCATTTCTGCCATTTAGTAGCTTTGTTATTATTGTCCCTTAAACCTCTCTGTACCTCACTTTTCTGTCTACAAACTAGAGATGGCATTTGCCACCCATCTACCTCCAGGGGTGTCATAAAGATTAGTGTGTTGGCTGCCAAGCATGGAGCCTGCTGAATGGTGCCACTCCCTGAGAGATTCCTCCAACAGCGGTGAGACTGGGAAGAAAGGTGGGTGGTGGTTTCCATCTGTCTCTCCCAACCTGCCTTGCAGTTACCTGGTGAGAGAGTTTTTCAATGTGGAATAGACACTCAAGGGATTAGTTTTCTCAGAAAAGACTCAAAACAGCATCTTAACCCCATGTGTTTATTAGGAACCTGAGGCTCTTTGACCTTAAGAAATGACTGGGGACAAATTGACAATTACTTTCATCCTCCAGAATGTGAGGATGATGTGAGATCTATCTAGAATAAGATGCCCCAGCTTAAGCTACCACACAACTGCTGCCAGTTTCCACTCAGAAGCAGCCACCCTTACTCTATACAGCCCTTACTCTATACAGCTACATCCCTCAGCATCTGTTTTGAGGCAAATAATTATGACTGATTCAGAATTATAATCCTCCTGGGCTCCATTAGGTCCAGCTTTAGTTCCTACTCCTAGTCAGTCCGTTCTTAGCTTAAACCCCTAGAGCACATGGACCTACCAATAAAAAGACGTGTTGGACAGCAGGAAATGAAAAGTGCAGCTCCCTCCAGAGAAAAAGGGCTAATCACTTGATAGCAGTTAACACCTCCATCAGGGGAGATCCATGACACAGAGAGAGTTACTCAAAGTACAGTTAGAAAGTTTTGAGCCTGGCTGTGTAATCCCTGGTCTAGCATTTTGGGCATGATAAAAAGGCCTATCTTCTTTTCACCATGACCTTGTCCCCTGCCGCACAGGTGAAGCATCCAACACAGCACTGGACAAATATTCCTGAAGGTCAGTGTGACCTGGGGACCCACAAAGAACACTGACATTCAGGTCAGGAGTGCTGGCTTCCCCTTACTGACTCCAGGGATGCTAAGATGCCACTTACCTGCTCTGCATGACAATTTTTTCTGCATTAATTGGGGATGATAAGTTCTGCCCCTCCTTCACAAGATGTTTTAAGTCTTTTTAAAAACTCATTAATCCGTAAATAAAAGGAAAGGAAAGTAGGCATTTTTCAAATTTGTAAGTCCATATTGTAAAATGTATACTGAAGCAATGATAGTCATCACTTTCAAATGCTGCACAGATTGTTAACAAAAAGTGAGCCAATAAGTAAAACAAAGAAAGTGAATTTGGGCAGGGAGGGGGTGATGAGCAGTCTTGAATTCCTAAGAATTATACTACCAAAAAAAGAACATCTTTAACCATGCAAGATTTAGTTGCTGAAAGTGGTGCTAAAGATACTCAGCATACTAGAGCTCATGTTTAGAGATGCATCAGCTCCTGAGACAATTTCTGACTCATGGCAGAAGGGGGTCCATGGATATTGACACAGCTGCGTGCCGGAACTCTTCAGTCCAAGCCATGCAGAAGGCTGGGGGCAAGGCTAGTGCAAATCCCTGCTCCTCTCCAGTTCCTGAGAAGGGTCATTAGGAGTGCTCAGGGTAAGAATGAGCACACCACCCCCACAACATCTCCCAGCCCTCTCCCCGAACCTCCTCCTCACTCCTTCCCCTGACCCTGAATTACACTTCTATGCATATCGTGTGCCATGATTGCACAACACAAGTTAGCAAAGTTTAGATGAAAAAGGTTTGCCTGGTTGGATGGAAAACTCTTCTGAGTGTAAATACAATCTGTAAAACGTAGTAAGCGTGTGCCTAGAAGTAAGTGTGTGATAGTGAAATAGGCCAGGAGACTTTCCCTTCTTGTAGTTAGTGTATTATAACTGAATATGTACTTGGGAAGGGAGGAGAAAAAGGTTCAAAATTCTAGGTTCAGCAGTTGGGTGAGAGGAAAGGAAAACTTCTATGAGAAACATTCACTCTCCACTGCCGTAGACATTGCAGCTCCCAAAGCCAGGGAGAGGGTGGTATTCGCCTCTGGCAGTGGCCACCAAATTGCAGTGGGACATACCACAATCTCCAGCCCCACTGCTTTCTGGAAGTTCTCCACAACAGACAAAGAGAATTCTAGAAGAACTCATAAAGTTGCCTGAAGGCTCCACTGGAGATGGCTCCATTGCCTTTTTCTACAAATTTTTTCATCTGTGAAATGGAATAGTGAAGATGCAGCTAAGAAACACATTCGTAACAAACTTTCTGGGGAAATCTCTGACAAAAGAGGGAGGCATTCTTGGGATGGTGGTCCTGTATTCTCCAACCCTCCACATCCTTGTGTCAGAAATAATAGTTGCATGTTAGACTGTTACAAAGCAAATAAAACTAACTTGACTTTTCATCATCTTTGTTTTTTCTTTTGACCTGTCAGCCAAGCTAGACTGTGAAGAGACTGCCTTAGTCTCTAGTTAGTTTTCCTTTGGAGTTGAGGGCCTGGAAAACAAGGCGAGTTGGGCAAGGGAGGGCAGGGGTGTGGTATATGGTAAACATATAACAACCAGCTTTCTCCAGGGTTAAGACGCCATAGTTTGTAGTGTTTGCCAATTTATTTGCTTTGAATTCTCCTACCACTACCAATTTTAAGCTACCAGAGTTGGGAAAAGATGCACAATAGTATTAACATTACAAAGTTTTTCCACCATACAATGGATATGCACCATACAGTAGATATAAAAAACCTCAGAAGCATAGATAATAGTAAAATAATTAGGAAGCAGTAAGGTTTGAGCATTTATTACCTTTGTGTTCTATATATTTTTTAAGTTGAAATAATTTAATTGTTAATAATGACTGTACTTAACAACTGGCTCACAAAATTCCAGAAAATTAAGCAAATGACTCTTGCTAGCCAGCACACCACTGGGTCGGATAGAGGAGAATCTCTTTCAGAAAGGACATGAAAATTCTCCTGATTGATTGAGATTTGGTCAGTTGGTTCCCTGCCTTTCTCTACACAAACCTCGGGAAAAATAAAAGGTATACTTGTTTGGCCTATGGAAGGGTGCAACAGAATCATGTTTGTTTGCTTCCATGTCAACGAGAACTATAGAAAGATTTAAATTTCTTCATTACAGATAAAAATAAATTGATAACAAAATAAAATAAGCCAAAGGCTTTTGCCTGAGATTTATTACATCTGTTCAAAATCCTTCAATGGCTCTTCATTGCCTGCCCAATTCTAAATTCCTTAACATGACTTACAAAGCCCTTAATAACTAACTACGACCTACCTAGAGAGGACGTCTGTTTTTGTCTGACCAGAATCTATTCTGGTTTATAATAACATCTCCATTTTACCTATGGGAAACGCCCTTCCTCAATTGGATCTCATCTTGGTGGACTTAGTCATGTTTACTCAACCTCTCCTAGTTGATGGTGAGGTCTTTTGACCCAAATGGGCCAATCAGATACTGTCTCCCTGGAATGTGAATCTTGTGTAGCCATAACACAGAGTTCAAAAATTGATTGGAACTCATTCTTCTTGGCAAAAGCTCCTGAAGAAACTCACAGTTAGTTCTTGCTTACATAGATTGCCAGGAGGTGCTTAGTTCCACTTACTTTATTTTATTTTTTTGATTTTATATTTTTAATTTTTTTTTCTTTTGAGACAGAGTCTTGTTCTGTCACCTGGGCTAGAGTCGTGGCATCAGCCTAGCTCACAGCAACCTCCAACTCTTGGGCTCAAGCAATTCTCCTGCTTCAACCTCCCAAGTAGCTGGGACTACAGGCGCGCACTACCAAACCCAGCTAATTTTTTCTATTTTTAGTAGAGACGGGGGTCTCGCTCTTGCTCAGGCTGGTCTCGAACTCCTGACCTCAAGCAATACTCCTGCCTCGGCCTCCCAGAGTGCTAGGATTACAGGCGCGAGCCACTGTGCCCAGCCATTTCCTCTTTTTTTAGATCATGGTTCTTCAGCCTTCCTTCAGTTTACTGAGCTACCCCAGAGTTTATTTTTATTTTTTTAATTTAGCATAGCCAAAATCGTCTCTATTGCTTGCCAGCAAAAGCCCGACTGATACACCACCTTTCTAGCCTCATTTCCCACATCCGTCTACACATGCATGTGCCCCAGCCTAATGGAACCATTGTCTGGTCTCCAGCATGGACAGTTCTGGCAGATAGCTATGAATAAATGTCATATCATTTCAGGATTCCGCGCTGTCCTGCCTTTTTTTCTGTGGTCGGCTCCCTCTCATCCTTTAAGATTTAGCTTGGTTGTCTCCTTCATCATGAAATTTCACAAACTTCCCAAGACAAAGTTAGTCCCTCCCTCTCTGAACTAGTGTGCCGTTCTGTCGTGGCACTGATCAAATTGTATTTATTTAGTTTTCTCCCATCTGACTTCAAGTAACTTTGTGGCAGAGATTTTATCCCATATGTCACTGAATATTCAGTACTTAGCACAGTGCCTGGAACATAGTAATGTCTGAAGAATCAGTGGATGAGTACTGAGACATCTCCCAGGGCAGGAAGGAGATAATGGTCAAGCACTCTCCAGCAACAGAGCAGGCTGACAGTACATAGTAATATATCTGAGGAAGAGGTTACCTGAAGGTCCTAGGAATTTCAGGCTTGAAAGCAAGCATACTTTCTTTGTCATAAATAAAGGAAGGAAAGGAGATTTTCATTAGAATTTCTGGATATTGTCACCCAGAGCAATCTCAGAAGCCACATATTGAAGATGGCATCATGTGTTGAAAGCGCTGTCACCCAGGGCAACCTTGGAAGCCATGTGATGAAGACGTCAGTTAGTCTTTGAATGACTATAGACCAGAGGGCTTCCCACCCCAACCAATTCCCATTAATTGGACTTTTGGACTTTACATGAAATGAAGGCTAAACTTTTATTGTATGAATCCACCGAGATGTCAAGATTTATCTGTTGTAGTATCTAGCATTATCTTGTCTGTTTATAAAAATTGGTATATTGAGGTTAGGTGTGGTTATAACAAAAACCTAAAATATATGGCTTTGACTTAACAGTCAGTGAGTGGTAAAAAAGCAAAAATCAAGGCTACAAGCATAGAGGCCCAGATATTATGCCGTGCAAATATTTAATAAAAATATTACCTGCAATCACTCATATACTAGTTATGTATTACTATGTAACAAATTACTCCAAAACTTAGCAGCTTAAAACAACATATACATATTATCTCTCATAGTTTCTGTAAGTCAGGAATTCTGGAGCAGCTTGGATGTGTCTCATGAGGTTGCAGTCAGATATTGATGGGGCCTGCAGTTATCAGAGGCTTGGCTGGGATGGTGGGATCCACTCATTCACATGGCTACATGACTACCAAGTTAATGGGGCCAACTTGGTTCCTCTCCACGAGGGACTCTCCGCTGCTTGAGTGTACTCATGACCCAGTAGCTGGTTTCCCCCAGAAAAAGTGATCCAAGAGATCAAGGCAGAAGCTTCAATGCCTTTTCTGACCTAACCTTGGAAGTCACACCATTACTTCCAACATTCTGTTGGTCATTTTCCCTTAGACTGCCTCAACCACTGGAAGATTATAAACTAGAAGGAAGCAAGATTTGAAGCAAAGACATCAATTTTGGCTCCTCTTCTGTTTTAATGATTTCATTGTACATATAATGTGTGTTATAACCTGCTCCAAATACTTCTGTGCAATCGCTACCACAAAGGAAGCCTTCATCCAAGGATAATGTGTGGTCATGACTCCTTTAGCCAGGACAGAGTTTTAGGGTCCTCTCTTTTTTTCCTCTCTTTTTCTCTAGCTTCTGTTTTTCTCTAACACTTGGCTTTCTAGAAAACTGTTCAGTTTTTCTAATCCATCCAAGTTTTCCAGTTGTATTTTCCTTTCTCATTTGCTATAGTTTTCATCTCCACATTGGCTAGATCACTAGATGGAAGAAACAATGAGGCACCTCCAGAGTCGAGTTAGACTAATACAACCAAAATAAAATGATGGCATCAGTGCCAACAGAATATAATGTAACAAAAAAAAAATCCCAATAACATCTTTAAGGCAGACATAATGGCAAAGGATGTTCTTACAGCATTATAAAAATTGTTGACCTCTCTAGGGTCTCGCAAACCGGAAACTCAACTTTCTCCAGTTTCTTTTTTCATAACTTTATCAGACTGAACAACAAATTTCTAGGACAACTCTATATCTTTCTTGAATTCCAGACTACTTATCTTCCTCTTAAATATTTTTAAGATATTTACTTATCTAGTAGCCAAAGACCCTTCTTCTCTACATTTTTATTAATTCTGTTGACCTAATTACTGTGTCTAGTCAGGTCCTACAGCTATTCTGGGACAGACGAGGCTCTCATTTTTATAGATGAGAAACAGACAAGGAAATTAACAACAAATAGACAGCTAAAAAGTTTCAGAGACATGAGAAAACAATGAACACCGAAAGTAAAAGAATAACATAATTTCAAAAGATATTTACTTAAGCAAATAAAATTTTATTTACTCAAAATATCTTTTGTGCTCTCAGAAAAAAGTTCAAAGAAAACACAGACTCTATAAAACAAGAGATGAAACAAGATAATAGGGTAATAGATTGAATTGAAAAAGGATCTGGCATTTAGCAAACAATGCCACAGCAAAAATTAAGAATAAAGAACAGCATTAGCAACACATAAAGCCAAATCCATTTTGTAAAGAATCAACATCAGAAATTCTCCCAGAATGCCAAGAGGAAGGACGAAAAGATGAAAATTATCAGGGAGGAAATAATAGATATGGAAGGAAGACAATAAAAATCCAATATATAGATATTGATGCTCCTGAAGAAAAGTCAGGATAGGTGAATTATGAGCTTAAAGATATAATAGAAAGAGACTTCCTTGAGCTGATAAAGATCTGAAATTGCGAATTGGAAGGAATTCACCATGTGCCAGGGGGAAAAGAAATTTAGATAAATTTCGAATTACAAGTGTAAAGACATAATTCTACAATTTAGAGATTAAGAAAACAATCCCTGCTATGGTTTGTGTACTGCTATTGAATAGTTATGTTTTTACATTCTTGTCCACTTGCGAACAAAGGGTAGGGTCATATCCCTGTCAATAGGAAGTAAGTCTTCCTGTGAAGATAATGGATATTTAAAATGTCAAATCCTGAAAAGGGAAAAATTCTAGGATGAGAAAAGAGAACTTGGAAGCCAGCAGAGGAAATTTTTTTCTCTGTCTGAGCCTCATTCTCTTGAGCTTGGAATCCAAACAGTCCTAATGGGCTCACTAGTGCTTCCAAAAGATAAGGGAAAATGGTGTCTGCCATATGAAGGCAACCAAGGCACTAAGTTAGGGAGTTAATGAGTTAACACACCTCAAAGTCTTAAAACAGTACCAGGCACACAGTAAGCACTCGATAAATATTAGTTATCATCACCATCATAATTATTATTCTACGTGATATAACTACTGTCATTTAGCATAGTATTATTATTAAATGATGGACCTTAGACTCAGCTGAGATACACAGATTTAAGAGAAGAGTTTATGGACTTGGTCTGAAGGGGTAGAGGGGAGAGAGTCCCCCTCTCCCTCAGTGGCCACTATTGGTCATGGAAATTAGTGACAGCTCAAAAGGAAAAGGGAAGCTGGAGTGAGGACAAGGAACCAAAACCTGGCTCTTAGTTTCAGCCATCGCCCCCACACACAACATAGAGATTGTCCTTCCTGAACCAACTTTGGATGAGTAGGATGTTTACATTACCTGCAAAGGAAGAAAATATCAGGCTGGCATCCTACTTCCCTGCAACAGGTTAAATTTTAGAAATGTATTATTAATTTCAGATTCTACAGAACATCTATAGAATATTGAGGATGAAAAATTTAAGCCAAAAACTCCACCAGAATCCAAATTTCATTCACGAGTGAAGGCAATTGAAAGGTGCTCTCAATTACGCAAAAACTCAAGACACCTGCAAACCTTTCTTTAAAGAAAAATTGGGCTAGATGTGGCAGCTCATACCTGCAATCACAGTATTTTGGGAGGCTGAGATGGGAGAATTGCTTGAGGCCAGGAGTTCAAGACCAGCCTGGGCAACAAAGCAAGAACCCAATCTCTACAAAAAAGTTTAAAAACTAGCTGGGCATGGTGGCATTCACCTATACACCCAGCTACTCAGCATGCCAAGGTGGGAGCCCAGGAGTTCCAGGCTGCAGTGAGCTATGATCACACCACTGTACTCCAGCCTGGGTGACAGAGCAACTCAGTTTCTATAAATAAATAAATAAATGCATTTCATGACCCACTCAAGCCAAAAGAGAAAGGTTTTTAAAAAGAATTCAGTATGAAAGAGGTTGATGATGAATACTGAAGATATTTAAGCATAAAATGAATTAAATGTTACTGTTGTAAGTATAGTTACAAAACATAATACAATTGTTATAAGTAATTCTTCACGCATAATTTTTTTAAAGTAAGGTTTAAAATCCCAGATACCAGCATAAACTTGGGAACTATGTGGGGTGGAGGGAGTATGGGAGAAAGAGAAATATGAGAAAGTAGAAGTTCCCTGGTATTCTTAACTTACAAAGATATTATTTTATTCTCTATGAAGGTAATTAGAAAAATACAGGGTTGTATGCATCATTTTAAAACAAAATACATGCCTTCCAAATTACTAGGAAAAAAATTCAAGGCATATACAGTCTATACAGCAAAAAAGTTTAAAAAAGGAAAAAGGAATGATAAAAACCAGACACACAAAATAAGAGAGCAGAATCATTAAACCAGCCAAATATTTATTTTTATCAATACAAAATACGTGCAAAAAAGACATACTATAAATTACTTTGCACTGAAAAATAAGGCATTGGTCTACATGAAGCCCTCACAAATATAAGGAGATATGGACACAAAAATAGTAGTAGTAAAAGACTTTAATATGCTTCCTCCAGTCCTTGACAAATTGATCAGGTAAAAATATAGAGGATCTGAATATAATTTACAAGTCTGATTTAATGGATATGTAATGGAATGTTAAATAAAATATTTCCTGTGTCTTGGAATTTCAGTCAAGGCTACAAAACCGAGGACAATGAATGCTCAGTCTCTACACATTCTGAAGAGTGGTACAAAGCACAATCTAGAATTGCTTCAAAAAACCCAGCAGCTGCAAAATGGTCTTGCAACTCCTAATTCACCATCCACCTCCAGATTATTTAAGAGAAAGATGAGGTTTAAGTGAGAGGGGCAGACTAGGAGAAAGTGCCGTGGTATTTCCTCTCCCCTTCCCCTACTCTCTTCCAAGTGGGGGGCTCAAAGAAAACCTCTGAGATTGGGAAGCATTCACTAGGAGGGAAGCCTGGCCCTTTATTCACTGTCATTAGCTGCCTACTAGTCTGCAGAAGTTCACGGGACCACCTCAGGCTGCCACAAGAGCCAAGCTTGGAGGAGCTTGATGTGTGTCCCCAGAATTTGCTGGGACACGAATGCAGTGTCCCTTGGAAATCAGTAATAGCTCAAAAGGAAAAGGGAAGCTAGAGCGAGGACAAGGAACCAAAAACTCATGGCTCTTAGTTTCAGCCATCCCTTGCAGCATAGAGATAGTCCTTCCTGAACTGACTGGATGAACAGGATGTTTACGTTACCTACACAGGAAGAAAATATCAAGCTGGCATCCTACTTCTCTGCAACATATTAAATTTAAGAAATTCAACATGGGAAAATTGAAGGCTTGAATAAGTGTTTCTTGTGGGCCAAATTCTTCACCATCGTATTATTTTATTATAGAAAACAACAGCAAAGCACATAACGAAATGTTATGCTCATTGTCTTAGTATGAGCTACTATAACAAAATATCATACATTGGGTGGCTTAAACAACAAACATTTATTTTTCACAGTTCTAGAGTCTGGAAGTCCAAGGCCAGCGTGCCAGCATGGTTACTTCTCAGTAAAGGCCCTCCTCCTGGTTCACAGACAGCTGCCTTCTCACTAGATTCTCACATGGCGGAGAGAGCAGGCTCTGGTCCTTCATCTCCTTATGAGGGCACAAATCCCATCATGGGGGCTTTACCCTTATGGCCTCATCTAAACGTAATTACCTCCCAAAGGCTCCACCTCCAAATGCCATCGCATTGGGGATTAGGGCTTCAACATATGAATTTTTGGGGGACACATTCAGTCCATTGTACTCATTGTGGTCCAATTTTGGTAAAATGTAAAAGTATATGTGTCTGAGAGTGGTTGTGGATCAGGGTAACGAAGAATAAGAATGGATATCTCAGACTTTGGAAATATGCCAGTATTGTGCTCCTTCATGCTTGTCTTACCAGAGTCATAGTGGTAAATCATGACCCAGTCATAAAAGTGGGGACTTCTCTAAAATGAGCCAGTGCCCAATTACACATCCCCCCACTCCCAAGTTAGTCTTCCTGAGAAGAGCTCATCCTGGAGCAGGAAGTGGTAGAGAGGTAGGGAAAGCTCTTTGCTCTGCCTCGGGCCAGACAGCAGGGACTGGAAGTTCAGAATAGTTCTTATGATAAGAACGTGCACATCTTTTACTTTTATTTATGTATTTCAACTAATATATTCCATTTTAAATCTCATCTGTGTAAGTTCTTGCCTTTCATTCACAAATTATATCAATCAAATTCATTCTGCATGTTAATTATATTAATAGGGAATCCGCTCACTGGTTTTAATAAGTGGAAAAAATTTTGTAATGTTACTTATGTTTTTTAAATAATGCCTCTGAGTCTTTCTACATTTGGGAAATATACAATCATCAGTCTCTTCAGTCCAATTTGAATAACCAACAACCAAAAATTTTAAACATATATTTAAACTAATTAATAATAAGGGAAAATTGTGGATGTAAACTCATAATAATAATTATTATTATTACATACGTATAAAGTATTTTTCTGAGGGCTGTATGCATATTACTTAATCTTCATAATAACCTTATGAGATGAGGTACTATTATATACCTATTTTTTAGATGTGGGAACTGAGGTGCAGAGAGTGAGTAAACTTGCGTAAGTGCACACAATTATTTAAAGCTTCTTTATTCCTCAGGAACACAGCCTCAGGAACAACCAAGCACTTGATTCAGAGTTAACTAACTTATATGAACCAATCAAGGGCTTGGACAGGGCACCCTAAGTGCATACCGGGTCAGCAACAAGGTCAACACATCC
>RJWJ010045345.1:0-11816 GCA_004363605.1 Indri indri
GCTATTTATGATATTAATGAGGATATCTATGATCTGATTGGATCATCTTTAAAGCAGTGAGAAAAAGTGATGCAGGCTTTTACTTGTTAATAAATGCTATCAATTTCTTATATGTCCTAGACTATACTTCCTACTTTTCTTCACATTCCCTTAAATAATGTGCTTCTTTCTCTTTCTGCTGTGTTAATCTGTTTATTTTTATTAATCTAATTTCTCAAAGTTTTTTTTTTTTTTTTTTTTTTTTTTTTTTTTTTTTTTTTTTTTTTTTTTTTTTTTTTTTTTTTTTTTTTTTTTTTTTTTTTTTTTTTTTTTTTGCTTTTTTGCCTCTAAAATAAGTATAAAATTCTTTGGAAGTTCTCTAAAGGTTGTTTGCTATGAGCTAGAGTAAGGCAAAATAAAACAAGATAAAAGAAGCAAAAAAAGCCATTGCTTTATAAGTAATGAGATGTGAAATCTATACTTCTGAAAGACTTGGAAGGAAAGGATTCGATGTGGCTTCCCTGCTCTGATGGCTACTATGTTTACAGAAGTCACCTAATACTGCCCGCAGGTAATTCTGAGAACATGAGTTGAAACTAATTCACTTTTAAATGTTAAAAGTATTTTACAATCTTCATTTTTGCTACATTCTTTCTTATGGTCCTGCAATGATTTAAAAAAAAAAAAAACACTAAATCTGTGAAGTACCCAGAGAAGATATACTATTTTGTAAAAATTCCCCAAAGCAATATATTGTAAAATGACGAAAATAGAGCTGTAAAATGGTAACAAAAAGAAATCAGGTGACATAATAATTAAATAATAACAGTAATAATCATAATAAACATAATTAGCAATCATAGCTCATGTAAACAGGTGTGTCAGAAAAGAACCCTCCCCCCCTCAAATTATAGTGAATAAGACAATAAAAAGCTAAAAAGTTAGGCAAATCACCAATTTCTAAAGGAAATTTACCAGCTCATGAAATTACAACAAACTAACCAACCAAAGCCAATTAATAAAGTCTATTAAGATTTGTTTCAGGTAGGTGATTTCAATGATTTTTAAAACTCATGATACATATGTAATGTTTCCTCACTCCCCAAATATGGAACAACTCCTAAGGCTCTGATTCTTACGTTCAGATTCCATTTTTAGTTGTTTGCACTTGTATTTATAAACTCATCTTTGAGGCATGAATGTTTATTTCCATTATTATCTTTTCTGTAAAAACTTTATATCTGTATCATTAGACTCTTCACAGGCTATGACAGTCTTCAATCTATGAGAATTTGAAAATTGTTTAAATTATGCTTAGTATAATTTATTTCTCAACTTGGTTATTTAAACTATAAAATAATTAAAATATTCTTACATACAAATTTCTAATGTAGACAATCATTACTGTTTATCATTTCTCTGGGAATTTCTATACATTTCTATTAAATAATATTTAATAGATATCTTTAAATGGGTAATTTAAAATACAGACAGAGAAAGATTTCCCAAAGTACTAAGTTTTTCTCAATATTTATCTGAAAGTTGCTATAAACTTTTGCATTTTAGCCTCTACTCATCTTCATACTCATTTCTGGAAATCTCTCACATATGCCCTTTACATATTTGGATTTCATGAGATCATTGATCTATAATTCTCTCTACAGCATAATCCATTTAAAAACAGATATATGAGTATTTGGTTTTTGGTATGTCCAATTTTTTATATGAACTAAATACCTAAATATTAATTAATTGTAGTGCTATTCCCCTGGATAAGCAAATGCTATAAATAAATATTGTGAATCAAAACTAGGGCCGATATCAGAATAACATACGTAATAGCTATTACCTACAATTTATTTTTATTTTAGGTAATATAAAGTATACATGGTAATAAGTTTATTCTGTGAATATTCAAAATATGCTTAGTTTTCCCATACCATTCCCCACTAAGCCTTAGAGTATTTTAAATTCATAATCTATAAAATAACCTTTCTTACTTCAGATGTTTTATGAAAATTATGAATGGTAGAATGTACATTATCAGTTTTTTCAGCCAGCCTTCCCATAATGCATTCAACTTCTCTCTTTACTGTGTCTCAGCCTGAATTTTTTCATGTTTTTAGACTGTGGGGTGATTTTATTTCCATAATTGCTTTTAAAATTGTTTTTTTAAAACTGATTATAAATACACTTTTTAAGAATGCATGATACACACATAATTTGATTTTTCCTCTCAAATTATTGATGTGAACTAATAGTAATCAAAGAATAGGATTAATAAAATTACTACAATGATTTAAAAATAATCATTTGAAATATCATTCATTCAATGTTCAAAAACTATGATTAGAAAATGCAGTTGAGTATCTTTGCTGATTTTTTTTAGGATAATAATTTAATGGGATAGTTTTAGTTTATTCATTTATAAATTGAGAACAATGTTTAGTAAACATTTGTTGAAAATGGGGTGTATGAAAAGCTTAGAGATATATGATTTGTGGATATTAGAAAATTACTTTAGTTGCAATATTAATAAACGTAAATCTAATTAATGTTTATATTTAAAATGTGACGCCGTGATCTATTTTTGAAATTTGCAATTACACTCTCTTTTGCCTTGTCAGTTACTGTTACAAGTAACGAATTCTTCTTTATCAAATAAAACACACCTAGCAGCATCTATTGACGGATGTTAGAGAAGCTACAACATAACTAAACTTTGTCATCTAAAAACAAATTTCATAATATCTAAAGTTTATCAATATTTTCTCCTTTCTCCAAAACAGTAAGACCATTTAGTTACTTTCATCAGTATTTTAGTGCCATTTGGGTTTTAATATTTCCTAAATTAGTCATGATTATTACTACTCCTTAGAGTCAGTACCTGGTCATTAAGTAATCAGAATAGTGTTTTAATATTAACCATTAGATACTTCAAGATTCATCATCTTATGAAAAAATGCCTATTATTTCAAAAAGTTAGTTTTCATAAAAGTGATATTAAAAGTCTAATGCTTTACAATCTTTTTCTCTCTTGCTAATTTAAACTAAAGCATCTGTAACTAATATAGTATGAAGCATGGCAAATATGTAATGAGGGTATTTTCTTGAGCTTTATCTTACATATTTGTGAATTCTAGAATTTAGTCACAGGTAAGAGTGAATGTCTTAAATCAAACTGCTAACATCTATAGCTACAGCCTTAGGATGACAAATACAACTGCCACTAACTGGAACGCTTCCAATAATGGCCCGAGAGGATTTATTATTATGATTCTCTGTAAGGCATTGTTTAGAAGTCTTGCTGCTGAGTATTATGTGCTAAGCAGCACAAATTCACATTGTGTGTTGTATACACTGTGTGCACTTGGACATACACTCTTTGTGTAGTGTGAATATACACGCTACGTACTTAGGAAAATATAAGAATTATAATGTGGAAGATTTCCCTCAGCCCCCCATACCCTAGCCCAGATATGTTGCAACCTGAGTTTGTCAATGATACATTTTCTCTTTGGGAATTCATTTACTCTTTAGTTATGATTAAGATCTAAATAAAAACAGGTAGCTGAACTTTTTCTATGACCGCATTCCTTATTTGCATAGTTTTTCCCGAAATAATTTTAAACTCAGCTCCAAAGAAAAAATTACTGTTCCTGAGTTGTTAGTCAACATGTGTTGCAACCAATTCAAGCTCTTCTAAATATAGCTTTCTCTCGCTTGCTGCTCTGCATCCACTCTCCAACCTTGCCAGCCCTGCTCTTGACTCAGGACACTGGTACGTGTGGGCTGTGTCAGTAGGACTCCCAGGCCCTCTGGCTTCTAGTTGGGTTACACCAATGATTAGCCTCCCTAGGAAATCTGAAGGGTAAAGGAGAGATATAGGTCAGGGAAATTATCCTCAGGCTCCCTCCCGGTAAGGTCATCGCTGTTGGCTGTGTTCCTTGACTGAAGATGACTAATCCTCAAAGTTATTTTTTTTTCTTGTTTCCATAACCTCATCTTACCTATATATATGTGTGTGTGTGTGTGTGTGTGTGTGTGTGTGTGTGTGTGTGTGCCTGTGTAAGTAATGCTATATATTGATGTTAGTGCAGGAATCTACACTAACATTTGAGTTTCCATTATACCTAATTCATACCTTTATAATTAATTCCTATGTAAATAAAACCTCTTCAAATTATCTTAATCGAAATATGTCATCTGTCTTTAGTTGGGATGCTGAAGGATACATTTGCTGCCAGAATATATACTTTAGTATGTCCACAAGGATACAGCAAAGTGCTCGAAATCTAAGCCAACAGTCACCTAATAATTTTGTCAAAACACCCCCCTGATAATGTGTTAACAATTACTGGGATATAATTATTAAATTCTCAGGAGAAGCCACAGTGCAAAGCACAGACTACTGTGAAAATAATTTGGGTGCATCACTAAGAGACAAAGCATTTTTCAAAGACTTACTTCAAAATTAATAATATAATTTATATGAGGGAATAATTATTGAATTTTGAAAGGTCATCAGCTGTGGTCAAGAGTTCTATCTAACCTCACATAAGTGCATTTAAAAATTAGTTTAAACAATTACATATTTTCATTAATTACTGTGTTTCCTATGTTCAAGAAATAAGGAGGCTGCACTACTTCAAAATTTCTGTCTAACTGCACTTTAAATAATATCAGATTTACATGTTATCTCAAAAGAAAAACAATACAGCATGAAAAGAAGAAGAAAAAATTGTGTTTAAAATACATTTATCTTCATGAAATATGTCACAGTCATTATGGAAATGAATTAATAAAACCTGGATAGAAATGAAATTAAATAAAAAGAATGTTAAGTATTTTGGTTGAAAGTTGAGTGTATTATTTGTTTTAGTTTTCATTTAGTTATGTTTTCCAAACTGTGACCTAAGTACTAATTTATCAATTTCCCTTCCCCAGTTTCACATTGTTAATCACTCAGTGTGTGGAGTGTAGGCTTACAGAATCTGGGCGTTTGGCTCAATTAGTTGGTGTATTTCTCTAAGGAAGCCAAAGATCTATGCCCAGTCCCAACAGGAGCCACTTAGTTTCACACAGGAACAATAACTACATAATGTATCTTTAATTTCAACATTAACTGGTAAAAGTCAAATTATTTATATACAAGCTTATCTTCATCTTTTTGCTTGAGAAACTATTCTCTATTCCATTAATAAAGATAATAATAACATTAATAATACCATTAATAAATCATTTTAGCCTACCATTTTCCTGAATATAGCATTTTACTTTAAGCTCCATCAAATGAAAGTTCCTCATTTTCCACATCTGACAAAATCGGGGGTAAGGAGGTCATGTAGGCAACCTCCTGGATCCCTGCTGTGATGATGCGATTTCCAAATCATAAATTCTTCATTCTTATGTAAAAGCATCTGTAAATCTGACATTCATAGCACAGTGCTACGTATCCTATTCTCTTACAGCTTTTAACTGTTTATTTGAAACATTTAAATTTACACGAGATTTATAAAATATTATAAGAAAATTCTTACTTTTATTTATACTCTATGTATTTAATAACCTTTTATCTGTATTCTATCTATATTATCTGTATTCTATCAAATTTTACCTATTGCCTCACTAATGCTCTTTTTGTCTGGTCGGGGATCCAATCAGGGTCACATGATGCTATTATTTGTCATTTTATTTTAAAGTTCTTTGAGTTGATATGGCTTTCTTTTTTTATTTTTTTTAACGGTTTTATTAAGGTATAATTCACTTACTATATAATTCACATATAAAGTATGTGAATTTAATGGTTTTTATTCATCAATATGTGCAACCATCACCAAAGTCTATTTTAGAACACTCCATCACTCAAAAAGAAATCCCATGCTACTTAGCCATCACTCCCCCATCTCTCTTTGCCCCAGCCCTAAGCAAACATTGATAGTTTTTCAAACTTTGTTTTGTTCATGTTTGGCAAATATTTCATAGTAAATCCCTCTACCTAAATCTTGTCAGCACTTTAAACTCCTTTGATCCATTCAGTGTCCTTGCTTGCCAAAACAGCTATTTCAGATTATGCAAGTATTTTGGAATGCTTATCTCTGTGATAGAAACAAGCAGAACCATAACTCTGCAAGTTTATGATCTCCAAGACCAGTTAGGTCACTAGTAGTTCCAGTCCATTCTTTCTCTTTTTCCTTCCAGGGAAATAGAAATCGGCCCTATGTGCAACCATATATACATCACAGAAATCAAAAAACTCTTTCCCTTTTGACATGCTTATCGCCCTGTTTATGAGTGACCACTGCTTCTTTTCCAGAGACAAACCTTACCATGCTTTAATGTCCCTGCCTCCTGGATAAAGATTATTGAGATACCCAATCATCAAATTAATATCACTTCAAATTCAGAAATGTTCCCCTCTTTTGAAATATGTTTAATATCATAAAGCCCCCGCCAACTTTCCCTTATTGAAATGTTCCTGGTCGTCCCCTGGGTTATGATTCATCTTGCTACAGCAAACTAAATAAAACTAACTTTGTTTCTATAAAAATGTGTTCTGGATGAGTTTTGGTTGGGGATGGGGGGCATTTGATACTATCTTGACACATTCCTTATTTTTTTAACCTTAGTAAACTTTCCTCCTTTTAAACATTCTTTGTTCTTTTTCTCATTTTCCCTGACACTTTCCCATTCCCTTTTGTTCATAAGATGCTCTCCTGTTTCCCAAAGGAAATATAAGTCTTTTGATAATAATTTGCCCTGCCTGTATCATAGAGAATGGGTTGCCAGGGTGTAAAACTTGAGGTAAAAAAAAAAAAAAAAAAAAATGGTTAACATTTTCAAGCCAGAGAAGACAATAGTGTGGGGTAGAGTAGTAACGTAGAGTTTCCGAGAATTGGACAGAATTCAGAGATATTAAGTAGGTACAATCATGCGATTAAAAGCCAATTACTGGACCCTTCGCTCCCACTACAGATCCACAGGTTTGAGACAGCGTGAAAGGGAGATGAGACACAGTGAACAGGAGTTTACTTTAATGATACTAGACCGGACGTTTTGTTAACTGAGTAAAGATTTTTCTTGTGACTGAAAGTGATGTTACTCTACGTAAGAATTGTAAGGTCTGCTTAAGAGTTATTTCTAAAGTAGTGAAGAAGAAATAATATATAGAATATGTAGAAAGAGACAGAAAAAGAACATATAAAGTTACTTTTTCTGTTTTGCACTACATTGAATTCAACTCATTCAGTTTGTTGCATATGCATGTTATTTTACTATTTCCTGATTTTTCCATTTTAGATATTATCTACTGCCTGTTTACTGTGTAACATGATGCATGTCGTGGTGATGAAAAGGCATCCATTTCTATCACTCCACCCCCCTCCACACACGTAGAAAACTCAAATATTCACACATATGCAAAGACTTTCTCTGTGTATTCCAAATTTTCACCAGAAAAGTATCTGTGAAAATTATTTCAAACCTTGGATAATAAATTATTCCTCCCAAATGAATAGGGGTTTGCATCTTTCAGGCAACTAGGAAATTATTAGTCCATGACCTTTTTAACTAAATTCATGATTTGATTTTTTTTTATTTCGTTTTGTTTTGTTTGCACAGGATAGATAATATGAATTTGTGCTGCAAATCCACACGAGGGCATGTTTATGGTGATAACTTCGCATGAATAATTATTTTAATTCCTTGACTGTGTGATACCACTTTCATTGCAGTCAGCTAAGGTTGAGATTTTGGACGTGTTTGCTTCCAGAGGGGATAAACTTCGGGATCTCTGTTATGAGGGATTTTCATCTTTCTTAACTTTTCCTTTGGTTTTTAGGGTTTGCCTTTTATTCCCAGCAGCTTGAAATGCAAACTATAGCCTAAACCAGGTTCTGTAAATTACCCCAAAGCAAACGTGGCTCTGGAACTCTGATGACCTCTGTGGGTTCCCATCTTCTCTTAGATTTTAGCTGAGTAAATACTATTATGCAAAGTTTTCAATATCTTTACTGAGAAATACCCATATTTCTTCCTAAAGTAATTTAAATTCCTTTTTTCTGTTGTTGTTCTTACTATTATGGCTGCCTAAGTATGTTTCTTCGAAATGCATGTAGACAGCTACATATGAGAAAGAACAACCTCAGTAACACATTGATATTATTATGTGATAAATAACATTTAGCCTACAATAAATACTTTCGAGACCAGCTATCCAGAATGCGTAATGCACAAATCTTATAACAATCTCTTTAATATGTATGTATGTGTATATACATATGTATATGGATGTGTATGGATGCATTGGTGTATACAGATGCAAAAATATACATGTACATAGCAGTGGTAATTTCAACTTATAAATAAGCAATAATAAACTTTTTAAAATAACTATCCTGAGCACTTTTTATGCATTGTAATCTTATAATAGAGACTCAAAAAGTCTCTAAATTATAAGTAAATCTTTTCAGAGAGTCAGTTTTTTATAGTACAGCTATATTGTGAATGAATGTTTCTTGAATTAGAATTTAGAGAGTTTATTTTGTAACACTTCCAATTTTTCCCTTGCTAATGTTGAAAAATAATATATTTTTGTTGTCGCAATGTATTCATAAGAATGCATTATGATATATTTATAGGAATAATATTTAGAAATGTCCCATCTGACCCTAGTTGTAGGGATTTCTTTTATTATTAAATGAAACCATCTCTTTAGAATGTAATGGTCCATGTAAACAGTAAATCCATTAAATTTATTGAAGGAACCACACAATAGAGTTAAATCTACAGATGACTAGAAAACTGAATCTTATAGGTGCTTTTAGCAAGGATTCAGGCTCAATCATAATGGGCCAGGTTCAAAGGACCAGTATAAACACCAAATAAAAGTCAATCTGTTTGCAGTATTAGTCACAAAACCACTTGCTTATTTTTTCAGTTTATTTCACAGTGTACATTTCTTTCTTTTATGACTTTCATCATAATTCAGACTATTTTCCTCAGTAAAAGTTATCAGTCCATAAGCAAAATTGACTTTCTATATTCCTGGGTTTTAAAGTATAATAGAGAAACTATTGAGAAATGTAACTTCTTTGGACGTTTATCTATCGATGCTGAAATTAATCCTAAAGATTATTTTTCCCAGTACAGGAACAAATGTTTTATTTATTTAGGTTATACAATTTAAAAGATAAAAATCGCCTAGCTTCAGTGTTTATATAGAATGCTTTTAAAAATCTGCTGATAGAGAAATCTAATTCTTTAGCAATACATGTCAGGTACATAACTTCTCTTCAAAAATAACAAAGTAAAATGAAAAAGGAAGAAAAAAGGAGGGAAGGAAAGAAGTAAGGAAGGGAGGGAGGAAGGAAGGAAGCAAATGAGGAAGGAAGAAAGGAAGGGAGGAAGGAAAGATAGAAAAGGAAAAGACACAAGAACTTACCTCTGGGGCAATGAATTCATGATTTGATGAAAAGCTATTTGCAAAATATGACCACTACACAGAGTATTTTTGTATTACAATATTAAGATTTGAGGACTATATCAGGAAATTAAAATATGGCACAAATGAATGGAATACTTTAGTTCATTTGACATCTACTATGTACCCACAGTTTCGCAACTAACAGATGGAGAATATGGAGATGAGACAAACTTGAACTTCTTCCCCATCTCTAAAAGTGTAGGAGAGGATATTTCTATATGCAGCCAGCAATAAATAAAAATGAGGTGATATACAAAGCCCCTAAAAAATATCTTCTGGGTCCATCCCCTGCTACCCTTCCAGTCTTTGACCATAAATAAATAAATAAATAAATAAATAAATAAATAAATAAATAAATAAAATAATAAAATTTAAAAATATGTATATATTCTATTATTCTGAAATAGGATCTCATTTTCCTTTTGAAGCATGCTTTCATCATGCTTCTGTGCATTATTGTAAGCAGTTTTCTCCGTAGTTTTCTTCTTTTTATTTTTTGGGGGGGAAACTAAGTGATATTTGATATAGAAGAGAAAATAAATAATTGCTGAATAGAAAAGTGATAATATTTCCAGAGGAGTTTTTCTAATCTTAAATAATGAGTAATCGAGTAGAAGTTTGGAGTAAAACATTCAAAGTAGAGAAAAATCATCCCCAATTGGGGCCATGCTTCCTGCTTTCTGAACAAATCAGGCTTTTTTTTCTTTCAGGGTTTTGGGATTTTCTGTATCCTCTAGAGCAGCAAAGAACTGCATTTTCTCTTGGCTAACTCCTTCAAGTATTTCCTTAAATGTTATTCAGTGAAGCCATCCTATATAAAATGGTAACTGTCTGTCACAACATACTTTATTTTGCTTATTTGCTTTCCTTTTTCTCCTTAGATTTATCACCATTAATAAATTATTTCTTTTCTAAAATTTGGTTTCATATTTATCTTCCATATATTCCACACAGCAATATATGTAAAAATTAAAAGCTAAATTTGAAACAATTTGTGAAGTACATTACAGCTATTTGGTGTAAAAAAGAACTTAAAAATCAATAATAAAATATGAAAAAAATGAAAAAAATTGTTAAGGACATAAATAGAAAGTGCTCAGAGATTTAAGTATAAATAATCCATAAAACATGGGAAAATCTAAAAAATTTATAAGTTAAAAATAAAAATTAAAAATGATATTATTGCCATGTGGTTTTGTCGGGTTGCAGTCTGTTCTCAGTTCTTGGTAAGCTCTTGGCTGAAGAATGACCAGACATACCAAAAGCAAGGCAAGTGGAAACGTTTATTGAGGAAGGACAAGATAGGTTTACAGAGCAAGAGCAAGGTATGTTCACCACAGACTACGAATGGACCCTCTTTTATAACAAAAGGGCCTTGGTTATAGTGTGGGGTCTTGTTTTGTAATGTCTAAGCTGGGCCATCTTCATGGTTCAAACTTCACCACTGAACTACTTCGATGCACAGTTGGGAGTTATCTGACCTGAGTCTTACTATGCATGCGGATTTCCCATGAGCCTCTCTGAAAGCCCATTTGGGGGGTGGGGGTGAGTCACATTGTAGATTTAAGCTAATAACATGATAATTAGCCTTAGGTAGTCCTAGATCCCCTTCCAGACTCTATTGTATCTGTGCTGCTTGGCCTGGGGGCTAAGGAATCCTCTGCATTCTTTTGCAGTTGGTGCATGAAATTCTGATTGGTAGATTGGTAGAGTGTACCCTCCTCCCCCAGATGAGGCAATTGCTGGAGTCACCCGCCTTTGTCCCCAGGAGCCAGAGGCCCCTTGCTGTCTACCTAGCAGTTTCAGCTCCAACATACAAAGAGAAGTTATCACTCTAATTCTTACAGCAAAACAAAAACTGGACAAACTGAAGTCAATCATTTTTCTTTGACCTGTAAGAGGTATGAGGTCACTGGGCAAAAATATCTGTGGAGACACATGAATAGTGAGAATCACAGCTGAGATCATCTTGCCTGAATCAATTGGGAGCCATAAACTGGTAGGAACACTTAAGTGATAATTTAATGAATTACTGGAGGCTGAGTGTGCACAAGTTCGAGAGTAGAAGTTCTGAGTTCTAATCCTGGGCGTACTCCTGACACACATACACATTTTCATAGGTTTTACTTCCAAGAGCTCCACAAGATTCTCATGTTGAAGATCAGAGAATATGCCTCTCACATTTTGGGCAAGGGAATGAGAAATGTAACCATTTTGAAATACTCCCAGAAAGTTCTTCATAACAAATGCCAGCACTCCTAGGGAAAGTACCTTATCAAGACTGAATCTGGATTGGTAGAAAGACAGTTCTCTAACTCCCATCCCTTCTAGCATTGCTGTCTCACCGAAGGTC
>RJWJ010045346.1:0-11785 GCA_004363605.1 Indri indri
TTTTAATAGATCAGAAAATAATACAAATAATACCTGTTTGATGAAGTTTAGGGATTCCCTTAATATTTATTAATGTATCCAATTTCCATTTACTTTATTTCAATTCAAATTATTTACATTTGGCTACTTTTGTTAGAGCCTCAATAGAATTAGTCATTAATAGAGGACTAAGTTGCTCCAGGTTACTCTTGAAGTATTATTCTTGCCTTCAGTCAAGGTATTTGTTCATTTGTCTTGTCTATTAAAAGTATGAAGAACTTCAATAAATAGGCTACAGTTTTTATCTTGTTCTTGAATCTGGAGTTATGATTTCATATGAATTTGCTACGTGAACTTTTGATTTGCTGATAGCAGTAATTTTTTGGTATTGTTATCTTAAATTCTGGTTTGGCATATGTTTTTAAAATGTTATTCAGTCTTTTTGAGTAGCTGTTGCAGTCAAGTGCTTATGTAAAATTTAAGTTCATTTATTTTCCACAATGAAGATGCTAACACCCTCTTAAGATTGGTTACCCTGCTTGCCGTCGTTGTTTTTAACTAAATGACTATGAACTTTCTGAACTTCACTGAGTTATTCATTGGTGAATCAGGGAAAAAAATTAAAGTAATAGAAATTGCATTTTATTTCCTCCCTTATTTTCAGATTCCTGTTCTAATTCAACTTGTTATAATGGTTTATGGAGTTTACTAATTTCAGTGAACTTCTGATCACCTCTTTAGCTGCTTTGCTTATTAGTGAAGGATAGAAGAAATTTATTTGGAAGGCTTTTGATTAACTCTTATTGTGTACCTGCTAAAATGTATCACAGGTTTTACCACTGAGTCATTTTACAACTTTCTCCTTTTTGATTTTAATGTACTTTTTTTCTATGTAAATACATTTCTAAAGTTATTGGGTTTCTAGAAACATAAATAAAGAACAGATGGCTGTTCACACCTTGCAATGAATATGATGGGAACAGAGGACCTTCATCATGTCCCTAGTTGTCATCATGTTAGCCCTCATGTGGTAGACATCTGTGGCTGTTGGGAATAGCTCCTGCTGCTGTTTTGAAATCTCTCAGATTTGGTGTCAGTCCTCTTTAAATTAGCTTATTTTCAAGCAATTGCTTTTCTCAGTCATTTAGTAGTCTGGAAAAAAGATAATTCTCAATAAATGAGAGTTAAGTGTCCCAAATAAGGGCGCCTTTCATTCAGATTGTCGTATAGTTGTACAAACTGATTGACTAATGTTGACTGATATCTCCTTACTCATCAACATTGCCAAATTTGGGAATCAAACTTCATTAATGAAACTGTTTTATTGGACACACATCTATAATGTGTGTCTATTGACAGAACACTGTAAAACAAAATAAAGCATTGCGATTTAGATAAATCCAGGGAGAACACCACGTATAAAAATTTAAATCATGGATTATATCAACAGATTTCCTGGTATTTATGGCTTTAATATCTAAATCATGAGCAGCTCCTAAGCATCTATGACAAAGAATAGTCTAGAATTTTAGATAGCAATGACTTTTAATTTTGCACCACAGGTACTTAGGTGGGAAAGTTATCCCTCTATGAGTTACATATTCATCTATATATAATATGAAGCTTTGTTTTCTACTTGTCATTACAGTAGCCTTTGAAGTGTTCAAAACATCGTGTCTTTTTGGAGAAATAGACATCAAATGTGAAAATTCTAGGGAATATTGAAAATGCTCTTAACTTGAGATATAACAAAATGAATCAGAAACACATCTCTTAAGAGCAATGTTCCTTTGAAAATACTAGTTGCTGGTAGAAAGGTTTATGTTTTTGTTAATGTGCAGAATTCCTAACATGTTTAGAAAATTCAGCCAGCATGTCAAAGGTCTTCTGTTTGGAATTTTTAAAGAACTGCTATAGTACAGGGCATTAAGATTCTTAAACAAAACAAAACAAAACAAAAAAACCCCATTTGTTGTTAACTTAAAGGATAATCTTCTAAAACTCCCCAAAGTTCTTAGAAAGAAATCCATCTATTAAGAAGTCTCATCTGCCTTAATGACCTGTGCTATCTGTATATGAAATTACTAAACAGAAGAAATCTTCAGCTTTTCACTATCTAAATTACTGTAAAATTCAAAATTACAGAATATAATGAATTTTATTCTATCAGCACAGCCCATGAGTGAATTTCTAATAGTTTTAAGTTGTGCCTCAGAGGATTTTTGTTATATATCTTCTAAAGAATAATATTTTCCCTAAATCATTCTTTTTAAAAGTCTCCAAGTCATTACTTTTTAGACATTACTAAGATCAGGAACAGGAAAATTTTAAAATTTTGCAGTTCGGGATATAGTTTTGGCATGTAGCATAGTATATTAAAGTTATCTTCTGTTAAAAATATCTTCTTTCAGTTCTGGAAATCTATTGTACAGCATGGTAACTATAATTAATACTGTGTTGTATACTTGACATTTGCTAAGAAAATAGATCTTAAATCTTTTCACCACACATAGACAAGAAAGTTAACTATGCAAGGTGATAGATATGTTATTAGCTTGATTGTGGTAATCATTTCACAGTGTATACATATGTCAAAACATGTTGTACACCTTAAATATAAATAATTTTATTTGCCAATTATACCTCAATAAAGATGGAAGAAAATTAAAATAAACACAAGAAGTTAATCAAAGAGTTTACTTTCAATCTGTCATATTTTCTCCCAGATTAAGTAAGGATGCATCTGTGAATTGCGTTAATTTTATTTTGTTAAAAAACATAGGAAATTGTTAAGAGTAAACCATAAGTAATAATTATAGCTGACAATATAAAAACTGATTAGAAATATGAAATTGCCTTGTGGATACCCTATTAATTCTGATTGTGTTACATTTGATATGCTTATTTCATTTAATTTTAAATAATTAAAATATTTTCTCCCAATGCTCCTAATAATGTGAAATGTTAAACTACTTACTAACTGGTTAAGTAAGAATTTGGGTTAATCTCATTATAAAATAGCATCCTAGAGTTTTGCAACTTTGAACAAACATGTAGAATTTGTAATTGTTTTTCAATTCAAACTGAAAACAAATGTGAAATTTTCCTGACCCAGGACATAATGAAATAACACTTTTATCTAACCACACATATGAGAATAAAATTAACATAGCTTCTGTAAGGATATATTTTTTCAGAAAACTCTCTTAGCATTTCTTGAGGCGATAAACATGTCTCTGATTAGATAATCAATAGAAATTATTGATTTATATTAGATTCAATTCCAAATACTATGAAAAAGATACTATGGAATTAGAGGATTTCATACCCCGAATAGAAAACTAGAATGGTGCTAATACGGCATGTTGAAATTGCTGAACATGATGAATGATCTTCAGTCTTCAGGCCTTTTGTAAACTCCAAGTGAGCAGAAATCATGACTTTCTTGTCATTCACATTTGTGCCTAGCAGAGCACTCAGTAAGTCCCAAATGATATTCATGAAAGTAACAGGACTTCTGGCAATACCAGAACCTGTGATGTAATCCTCCATTTCATTCCAGGTACATGAAAATGCTGAGGCAAGAAAACAGGGGGGAATCTCCAGGGATCAAAAATGAAAAAAATAACTCAAACCCAGAGCCTGACTTATGGTCACTGCTACAGTGACCAGAGGGGTCATTTGATCTTTATGTAAGGTTTATGGGTTTGGGCTTGGGTTTTAATGCTTGTATGGTGGTAGGAGATTAGGAAATTTGGGATGGGGTGGAAGGGAGGAGGAAGGATCCTTTTGTGCACATGTTTGAATGGGGTCGGATTTTATACCGTCCCCATAGCATAGGGATCTGAAGCTAAGAGATTGTCATAACTCCTGATACTCTGGCAAAAACAAATGTTAAAATGTTCAGAAGCTAAGGCAAAGCCAATACAGGTGGGAATCCTATGGAAAGAATACCCCCTCTGAAGATAAGTTCATAAAAAAAAATTCCAGCCACATAAATGCTCTAACGTGATATAGTCAGCAGCCACAATAAAAGGGAGATTTTTAAAATCACAAAACATGAAATAACATAGCAAATTTAAAGGAATATAAAATAAATGTATGTTAAGTAATTAAGCAGATTTTGAGGGAATATTAAGCATAATATTGTAAAATGGAGCAAAAGAAAATAGGAAAACATGATGGTAGATATAAATTTAGTAAATCAATTATGTGAACATAACAAACTCCCCTATTAAAAGATTCTAGATTGTATAAAAGGAAAATCCAACTTTATGTAGTTCTTAAGAAACATATTTAAAACATAAGGATCATAAATATTGGAAAGAAAGAGATAAAAGTAATATACCAGGTAAATACTAATCAAAATATAACTTGCGAGACAATTTTACTATCATAAAAAAATATACTTGAAAACAATAAGTTGCTAAGAATAGGGAAGAACAAATGACTAGGAAGATGTACTCTGAGAATCTATATTCACTTTGCAATGTAACCTGAAAACACATAAAGCAACAATGGACTCAATTATAAGCCTACATTTAAAAATCCAAAATCACACTGCAAGTTTTAAAACACCTCTCTCAAACACCAATATATTAAGAAGATGATAAAATAGCAAGAAAATAGAAGACTTGTACAGTATATTTTAAAGAGGTTACTATACTGGGTGGATGGATAAATATATAGATCTCTTTATCTAGTAATTAGAGAATGCACACTTTTTTCAAGCATACTAAAACATAAAGTTCTCTCAATTAGAGAAGAATATACAAATTTTCTGTAATAACTTAATTGCAGAATAATTAGTCTCCCCACAATATAAAGTGCACACATACACACATGTGAAAATTCATGGGCCAAAGAAGAAATTAAAAGAAAGATTATGAAATATTTAGAATTAAACAGCAGCCAGAACACATCAGAACTTGCAGTTAAAGAATTAGCATAACTTTAAATGCAAATTTTAGCAAAGACTGAAGATTGGTGAGCCAGGTTTTCAACTCATGACATATGATCTAAGAAACAGGGTATACAACAAAGAGAATCCTCAGGATGATGCTGAAGGTAGGTCTAGGATGACTAAAATGCAATTGACTTAGAGAGTACCCATCAATCTTGGAGCACGGATTGGTCAGAGGGCCTGGAGGGATGATTCCAAGGAGGTTGGTGGCCGGGTGGGTATGTGGGAGGGAATTATCTGATGTGTTTGTTTTAAATTAGAGTTAAAATTTGCCAAATGTAAATTGTTCGTAGTATTTTCCCCATCCGTATTTTCCATATATTTTATGCTTTCATTTTTAAAGAAATCTATTTCATATTTATTTTCTAATTTCTTAGAAAATAGTCATTTTTTCATAGTTTATTTGCTTTTTTAAACTATGGATTGTTTTACTTTTTTACTAAATTTAAAGAAAATACTTCTGTTCTCCTTTAAGTATATGCTGATTGGACAACTCTAAATTTTAAATTCTATTTTCTCTATTTCCAAATTGTGGGAGTTAATTTAACTGATTTCCTTATTGTACTTGATTTATGATAGACTGTCAGGTTTAATCTAAAGAGTTTTTTTGTTCTCTTTGGGGGAAGAAAGTTGAAAGTTGACATGAAAAAGATAAAACACAAAGCAAATGCTGTGCTTACTAACATAAAATGAGCAAAGTGGACACAGTATGTCATGGGTTCCTTATCTCCCTCAAGACACAAAGACTAAGGCAATCTGGGCCATCCTATTAAGCTAAAACAGCTGGAGTTTGACATTTTTCTCCTCTAAATCTAAAGTCTGGATCATGGTGGATCTTGCTTGTCTTTTACACATTTGATCTCCTGTGTTCTTTTGGCTTGAGAGCTTGGTTAGTGTGCAGTATGATTTTGAGAAAAAAAAAATATCCTCCTTATTTCAGGTTGGAGTATTTAAAATAAACAGGCTATGTGTTTATTATTGTGGAAACCAGACCGTAAGTATGACTGTAAACAGAATGATTTCAAAAGGCTAAGTGATTAAATGCCAACAGGACTGCAATAATACTATTTTTCTTTTATAACTTTTATTTCTACCCTAAATATTAAAGTGCATAAAGTAATTTTATGATTTATATGTTAATCTTTTGCCATGCATATGTGATTTTTTTAGAGTCTTAGTAGAAACGTAGTTATTTTTCCTACAAAATAGAGAAACTTGAAGATACACTTGGTTACAGCAATTACGATTGCTAGAACCTTCTGAAGATATTAAATTCTCAGGAATGACTTATGACAGTTTTCATATTTGTTAACTACCAATGAAATACTTAGTGACATTGTATCTTGTGAGCTTGCTGCATCCTTCTTTCTTCTACAGTCTATTCATAGGTGTATGCTCTGGAAACCTAGCTGTAACTGTCCAACTCTTTTAGTATATAATTTGAAATTTTATATAACACAAGTAGTAGTTTTTTCTCTTTCTAATGAATCAATTTTGTGCCTGATAGGACATTTGGATAAAACTTGTGAGACCAAAGTTTCTGGAAAACAAATTCAGCTTGACTCTCATTTCTGGCAGTTCTACCAACCATCTCTGTTGTTTCAGTCAAAAATCTGTATTTTCTACTTATTAAGTGCATTAATTTTCTATAGCTATGTAATAATTTATCACAAACTTAGCAGCTTAAACTACCAACCATTTATTATCTCACAGCTTCTATAGGTCAGGAGTCCAGGCATGGCACACCTGGGTTCTGTGTTCAGGATCTCACAAGGCCGAAATCAAAGTTATCATCTGGATGTGTTCTCATCTGGGGCTTCGGGTTCCTTTTCCAAGCTGCCTCTTAGCCAAAGTTGCTCTGAGCTCCTAGAGGCCATTTTCATGGCACCCTTCATCTTCAAAGACAGCAACAATTCCCTCAAGTCTAATCCCTGCTCTTCATGAAGAACCCAGTCCCCTTTAAGACTCACTGGATTTGATCAGGCCAAGATGGAATTATCTCCTTTTATAGATCAACTTTACCATAAAACCTAGCCCGATCATGGCAGTGAATATCTTATCAAATTCACAAGTTCTCACTCACACCTGAAAGGAGAGGATTTTACAGGGCATGTACACCAGAGGGTGGGAATCTTGAGAGCCATCATAGAATTCTGCCTACTACTAAGGTAATAGAAACTATTATGTATATATTTCTTCAATTTCTTTTATCCATTTTCAAATATGTCTGTATTCTTTAACTCCTCAACTTTCAGAAAAGGAAAAATCCTTATCTTGTTCTAAGTCCAAATTTTTCAGTCCTGGTCTTCTCCATCCTTCCTTGAATTCACTCTATTAGATGTGTGTTCGTTCCCTTTTTCACGCTCAGTTTTCTCTTGTACTTTCAACTTCCCCTTTCTGCTTGCTCTCCCCTCAACTTACATGCATGCCTAGTCACCATTTCTTCTTTTCCCTTAGCTGACTCCGTCTACACTTTTCTACTGCCCAGGTTTAAGTCTACAGTCTTTTCTTGCTGATACTTTTGCAAACAACTGATCTTTCTATCTCTATTCCACCAGACTCTCATCTGCCACCAGAGGGATATTTATTTCTAAAACACAAATCTAATCACATTATTCTCCTGCTCAAACATCAATGAAAATCTCAGCTTGTGTTTAGTAGAGGGCCAAATGTAGCCTGTAGATATGTTGTGTTTGGCCCTTACATGGAGAAAAAAATTTTAAATGAGCTTCTAACAGTTAAAATCAGGAGCTTATACTTAAAACATCTAGATTTCTGGCTTCTCTTGAAAAATTAGAAATCTGAGTATAATGGCCCACCGTTCCACAAGACAACAATCCACTGCCGCTACTTAGTGGGGAAATGCTCTCTATAGTTTGCCATTCCATCAACTTTATTCATTTACCTTATCTACCTGTCCCCTGAGGATATTTGACTTTGTAAGCCCTGGCCTAGAAAATAAAGGCCAAATGCCTTAGCCTGGCATTCATGATTTTTTCTAACAACATCCCATTCACTCTTTTCAAATCCTGTTGTTTTAGTTGCATGATTACATTTGATTTTCTCCTGTCAAGTTGTAATTTCCATAATGACAGGGAGTATGCTTTGCTTATGCTTTCATTCTCAGCCCCAGCACAATTCCTAACACATCCTAGAAACTCAGTGAAACTGGTTTGAATGGTGCTGATTGTACTTTCACACTGACATACTGATTTTATGTGTCCCTGTATTAATAATCGGTCAAAAGATAATATGAACCAAATATATATCTCCTCACTCGCATTATTAAAAAATCTTGAAAGTCAAACTTTATTCTTTATTAAAAATGAATCAATAGAGTCATTTTGATTTGCAAAGGATGGTCCATAGTAATACTGTGATGGTGCATTGGGGTGGAAAACCTTCAGTATTGTCAGTGTCTTGATCCTTTCATTCTTTCAAGGGAGTATGGGGATTGGGGCTTCTCTGACAGTGTTAAATGTTCGGTCTTCTGGAGTGCACTGAGAGGAAACAGATCTTCCACTTGGTTCTTTGAAAGATATTGAAAAGCTTCATGTTTGTTGACATCCATCAGTCAATAAATATTTATAACTTTTCTAAACAGACCTTCTAATGATTACTGGTCACTAAAGAACATTTTAAACTGTGATTCTTTAAGGTCTCCGTGAGAATGATGAGTTTGGTTATTGGAGGATTATATACAGATGATTAATGGAATTTCTACTATAGTTCTTTAGGTTTACGATTGGATTAGCACATGAAAATGTAAATAGGCTTAATAAGCTATAAATCCAGAAGGATGACATTTATAGTATTCTATGTACTTACATGGCCTTTCCTCTGCTGAGTTTAGTTCTATTTTTCAGAAGTGTCATATTAAAATATAGGAAAATACAAATCTTTACTCAGTATCCCCCAGAAATATTTTTTTGTGAAATTAGAGGTAGCTGCTCATGTTAAAAAGAATCATAGATTGTTGTTGGCAATGAGAAGAAATCATATTTAATCCAAGACAGGGTGGTTCCTCTAGGTTACTAAGTGATGAGACAACAAAAATGGAAAAATTCGCATCATTGCTCTTTTTCCTCTCTCTCTGTTAAATTGCAAACAAGTTCTTTTTGTGATCCTATTTTTATGTTGTATCTTGCAGGTTCAAAACATTCTGGACTGTTCCCTTTTTCAGTGGTAGTTAGTAGTGATGATATGAGTTGTCTACAAGAAAACGTTTGTGTTGGTGTTCCAACAACAATGTTTGTGATAGTCTCTGGCTTTATTTTTAGATATTATTCCAGGATTTTTAAATTTTGTTATTTAAAATTTTGTTATTTGGAAAAAAATGGATAGAAGTAGTTCTTATGCCTTTCACATTTTTCTATTGAATTAGTTAGAGGATGACCAGGGCACAGTGGGGGAATTTAGGAAATGAGGTATCTTTAGAACATAATCATGGTCTCTGTAAGGCTGAAATACTAGCTATTGCCAGACTTGATATTGAAAGTCTGGTTATGGTCTTCTATATTGATACTTTAATTTTTCATGCTTCTACTATTATCCCAAAGATGTGGTTTTCTATTCTGAGATCCTTGTAGTCATGAAAAAATATTTAACATGATATTAATGAGCACCATTTTATAACAGTTCTCATACTATATAATGGTTACTTCCTTATAAGTCTCTTTCCCTGGTAAACTTGAGTGTTTCTACACAGAGGCAGGGCCTTGCTTAAGGAAGTTGCTTTTGAAGTAGCTAGTCCAGATATTCACCTTTAGGAAGTCTTGATTGTAGAGTTAAGTAGGTCAGATTTCCTAAGATCATAAAGAAGAGATATAAGCAGATGACCTTTGAAGATTGAAGTGTATTAGAAATATCTATGTAAACAAGAATATGTTGGTTGAGGGGAATGTAAGAAGAGAATGGAATATAGCCACTTTTGGCCCCCAATCATGCCTGGCTTCTAGTTCCCATAAGACTAAAGTGCAGTGAATGGGAATGTTAGCTCTGTCCAGTTGAGAACAACCTAACGTTATGGGAACTGCCTTCTACTTGTCTGCCGAAAATCACTGGCTTGGTAATTCTGAGGGGACAAGGAATGTAACATTTGCTGGCACTTAGTATTAATATACAGAATCCCTTTGAGAAGAGACTCTTCAGAAGCAGTCAGCCATGCCCATACTCAGTCCTTCTGTGATTTTCTTTGTCTTGTGTGTTGATCCGGTTAACACCTGGGTAGCAAATTTGAATTTATTTAAAACACGGACTTATAAAAGCTTACCATGAGTTTGTAGATGATTATTTACCCAGTTTAAACATTAAATAAACCCGTAGGAGCCACCTGTCCAAAAAGGAGTTGACTCTATATGTGACAGGCACACCAGATATCATGGCTTCAATTTATAGCCAAATACTGATTTATAAAATTAAGATAATTTTTTAAGAGCCTATTTTCTGTGATTTGTGAACTGGTTTATTAAGGGGAATGCCTTTTTACCCTAATATATTATAACGATGACAGTAAATGCCAGAGCATTTCTAGTAGTTGAACATAAATCTTTGATCTGACCTTTTCAGTTATACAAAGAAAAATTATCTAAAATATTTTAGTAAATATTAATTTTGTATCTGACACTATTTCCCCATAGATATAACTTTTCATATGACTATGTATCTTAGTGAGCACTGTATTTTCAGAATGCCACGCTTCCTTCCACTGCTCCTTTAGTTTTAGAGATTCATCCTTTAGTACTCCATTGAGTGAGTTGTGATTACTAAATTGTCAAAATACAATAACTGCTATACCATTTAAACATGTTTTTGGCAATGGATAAGTGTTCTCATTTGAGATTGCGTCATAAAAAAACAGAAGTGGAACTGTAGTATGCCAAAACAGTTGATTTCTTTTGGACTTAAACTGTGTTTCTGGTTTCAATATTTGCTAACAACAAGGTGCTATTCTATGTAATGTGAATTATTTACATAGTTACCAGAAAACAGTTGGTATTTCATGCAGTAATGACATTATTTCATTGCAAACGGTAATTTTTGCACTGCAAACTTTCAACATTTTTGTCTGGCTACTTACATACTTTGGGCTTTTAAAAGGTGAAATTTCATGGTTGTAGTATTATAGTTTGTATTAATTTTTCTGAAATTTAATATTTTAGGCCTTATAAAATAGTACTGTCTTTCCATTTATATAAAGTAGATATTCTATCTGGCTAATCATTCTATAATAATGTAGATTGCCTTGTATACATACATGGTAGGAACTAACAAAATAATGTTTAATTGAATTTCAGGTTTTCAAGTAGGATTCTATAGAAATTTATTGACTGCATTCACATATTCCTTATACTATTTTAGTCTTAGATCCAAAGTTCAAAAACTGAACTGATTACCATTAACTCTTTTGCAAGAGACTTCTGTATTAACTGACATAATGCATGAAATATGGTATGGTAAATACTCACTAAATGTTACTTATTATTACTAGTAGTCATATTGGAAAAAATGTTATGGTATAATTTTAGACTTTTTTTGTACTTCATTTCAGTTACAGCTCCTTTTGTTCTATGCTATTGTGATAAGTATAAGTTATCTATACTAAACATTATAAATCTTTGATGAATGGTTGTTACATAAGCATAATTCATTCCCTCTTTTATTCAACCAACAAATACTTTTTGGGTGCTAAGGATACATTGATAAGGAAGTTAAACATCTTTCATGGGCCTTTCTAATTATGGATGGATGGGTGGTAAGACAGAAAGTACATAAATTAAAAAAAATAGTCAAGATAATTTTAGTCGTTGAAAAGTGTTAAGAGGAAAATAAAGCAAGGTGATA
>RJWJ010045347.1:0-11786 GCA_004363605.1 Indri indri
ATCTCTGGATTGTTGTGGGCTAGCATCCAAAAATTGTTGAATGAATGACTCCAAAATCACATCACATGGCAAACATTCTTGAGTGGCCTCTCCTGAGTTCATCGAGTTTCTCATAGTCTTTTACTGTCCAAGCTCAGTTTGTAATTCTTCATCCTTAATCAACAATAGTGATTCCCTCAACCCCCAAAGACACATTTTTTGGGGGATATTATGTAACATTGGATAATTTAATAAGGGCTTCATAATGTAATTATTGTCTTTGTTGCCTATTTCTTAACAATTTCCATACGTTGTAGTGGATGGGGTCATATGCTGCCTAGCTCCTATGCAAATGAGGCATTCATACCCCTGCTGTTGAGGGTTAGCTACCGATGGCTTATAGCCGATTCCTTCTTGGGAATTCCACTGGGCCAAAGGGAGCTTCCTTGCCCAAGGTCATGCCACCTCCCTGGGGAGGGGTACCTTATATCCAACAATTGGTCAGTGTGGAGGTAAAAAGGCCTTGCCTAAATAGGAAACAACTCTAAAAGACCATCTTAGCTCTGGAGGTCCCTGCTGAAATCATCTGAGACTTTTATTGTAATTGCATCATGGTCTGTCTTTTCCTTCTGCCAAGTTATGCTTCTTATATTCTCCAACCAGTAATCTGACTCTGAAATGAGATTTTTGGGGCTGGATTACCCATTAACCAACTGACAATAATACCCCATTAGTGATTATAGGTGTAAGTACTGACTGTCCCTAGCAGGAGGTAGTGATGCAATTGTTAAAAGATACTGGTAGAAGATAACACACTAGAGGTGAATGCAATACTTCTCAATTTTTAAGACATTGGAGGGATATAATAATTATAGGGACAATGGAATAGGATGGCTGTTGCTGGGGCAATCAAAGCATTGGAAAGGCACGTTGAAAGCCTAAGGATGACTAACCACCAATATAACATCAAGGTGAAAGTCAGAGGGCCTCTTTGGTAACACAGAAAAAAAAAAGTCTCATCTCCTGAAGCAGATGGACAGAAAAGGATGATAATCAGGCCCAGAAAATAATTATAAGGGTTGTTGATTTCCAAAGAAAGTTGAATTCTCAACCCTAGCATATCTGGCTTGGCGTGAAAGGCCTGGGATCCTGAGACTTGAGATAAGAAAAATTGGGTTAATGTACTCGAAAACCTCTGGGCCCATAGAAGTGGCCCACTTCTCCCTGTCAAAGCCGAGTGCTTCCCTATGCCCGAGGATGATCCAGAGGCCTCTTTGCCTTGTAAAATAATATCCATCTACAGGATCTACACCCACCTCTGCTTCTTGTCATCAGACCAGGCAAGAAGAACATTTGTATGTTCAAATTACAAAATAACTGGACAAGGGAGTTCCAAGCTTCCTGCTAAGGGAGGAAATACAGCCAATGCATACCAGCTGGACCTCAGAGGAAATGCATGGGACTGGATCCTAAGGGTGCTGGATCAAGTGAGTGAAACATAAAGTTAGGTTTTATTGAGATAGGAGCACATTCCCATGATACAGGATTTAACACCTTGCCAAAGACCCCCAGAGAGGGTCTAAACACGCTGCTGGGATGGTTCTTGGAAACTTGGAAAAAGTTGTGGCCCAGTAAACCAGAAATGCTAGAACTGCTATGGCAAGCATTGGAAGAAGAGATCAAAAGGTCATGCAAGAGGAAATCTGCTAAATAAGGCTGGGAAACTCATCAGTTAATTACATTCCATGGGGGGGTCCAAAGGACATCCCATTTACCAAAGTGATGGTGTATATGCTGATGAGGGGAGAGCCAGCATTGCTGAGAAGAAATGAAGGTGAGTGCAGAGTGGCAGCCAGAGGAGCCCAGTATGCAGAGAGCTACGGGATGGTTAACAGAGCAAGGAGACCCTAGGGGCAAGAGAGACCATCAGCCAACAATTATAATAACTCAATCTATAAATCAAAAGATATCAAGGATAGATGACCCAGAGGCTGAGGGCAACCCCTCCAATTAAAAGTTATGGGATCACTTGCCTAGTTTCTGGAAATGAACCAGTTTTAGACACTAAATCCATTGATCGGCACAAGGTCTTCGGGTGGAAGTTCTCTGCAGTCCTCTAGCAAGTGTCAGTGGTGAAGATGCCTCCATTGCTTCCTCAATGAGATCTATGGGCATTTATGTCAGAAAAGGAGAATACACAGACATTTGAAAGTTACTTGGACATGGGGTATGAGTTGACATTGATACCAGAGATTCACAGCATCAGTATGGCCCTGAGGGTCATAAAGGAGCCGAAGCTCAGAGACTGTGAGGAATTTTCACGGAGTCACACAGCACTCAGTGGCTGCTCCAGAACTCAAACCTATGTCTACCTCATTCTAAGCCTCATCCACTGCCCACCTGCTTATCCCTTATCCTGCTTATCCCATATTCTTCTCTAGACTGAAGATCCTGAGGACAGAGACTACACCTTACATACCTTGGAGGTCCTGCTTCCTTCACCCCTACTTTGCTACCCACGAGGGGTCTTGTGTGTTCAGTAAAGGTTTGTTGAATGAATGCCTGCAAGAATAAATTATGCTTTGAATACAGGAGTTAGGGAACGACAGGCTTCAGCAAAGCTTCCTAACTGAAATGACATATAAGCAAAGAGATCAAAGCAGAACAGAACAGAACAAATCTGAACAGGCTAAGGCACAGAAGCGATCAAAGCCAAAATATCTAGCAGCAGCAGAATGGAGGGAAAAAGTTACTGAAAAGGAAACCAACCGACGACAAGTTGCAGGGCAGCTTCCTTGGGAGAGTGATAGTTACGCTGAATTCTGAGCAAGGGGTGAGAGTTGGCCAGTAAAGAACAAGCACTCTCCAGGCTGAGGGGACCTCCCTGGCAGAGGCGAGGAGACGGAGCAGATGGAAGACAGGACACAGACTGAGAAGTGTCCTCTGTGGCTGGTGTGGAGGACACCAGGGGAGAGGGGAGAGACCAGAAGGTTTAGATTTTATCTCAAGGGCAATGGGGCATTACTGAGGGGTTTTAAACATCAAAAGGATCGGAGCGAATATGTATTTTAGTTAGATCATCCGTTTTCCATGTGAGTGAGAGATAAGGTTGGGGTAATATTGGAGCATGTGACCCTGGCCTCAAGAGCCGGTTGTTCTGTGCTCGGACCCTATTCCAGACCTGGGTATACGCTCGCAGGAAATGAGGACACATGCGCAACAATGTTCACAATGACCACTTTAATCATAATAGCCCCAAACTAGTAACCACCCAAGCATTCATCCTCAGCAGAATGAATTGTGGTATATTCAGACAATGAAATGCTATACAACACCGAGAAAGAGAGAACTATTGCTACCCACCGCACATGGATGGATCTCCAAACATACTGTTACAACAGAAGCCACCCACAAAAGAGCATGTGATTCCATTTATGTGTAATCCAGAAAGAAACAAACTAATCCATGGAGATTAACTAGACTACTTGTTGCCTTTGGGGTGGATATTGACTGGGAAGGGGTTGAGGAAGGTCTTTGGGGTGCTGGTTGTGGTCATCCTGTGACCTCTGTGTGGCGACATGGCTGTAAAATGTGTAAAACTTCAAGATGTGTGCTGAGCATGCACACGCTTCAGTACTGTGTTTACTATACTTCAAAACTACTCATCCCTTTGAAATTTCCTCTATATTTACTCTTGGGTACTATGGCATTGTAGAAACAGAGAACTATATTGGTAACCAAAACCATATAGAATTTTCCTGGGTTTGTTCTTAATCTATGTGTGGTGATGCTCAGATTGAAAGCAAATTTAGCATTTAGTGGAACTGAAGCAGAGTGCTAAATATATTTGCCAGCTTTTGCTAGTTCCTCAGAAAAGCTCACTGTAGTGTCTCTCTGTGTGTGTGTGTGTGTGTGTGTGTGTGTGTGTGTGTGTGTGTGTGTAAACTACAGCTACATGTCTGGAACATCTTCCTTCCCAGAGTTGCTGAGAGGACAGGGCAGGGCATTTTTGCCGCTGGGCATGCCATAGATACCAGCCCAGTGCCTGAGTTTCTAGGTGCTGTGAGGACTGCCCAAGTCCCAGCTGAAAATTATTCCCCTGCCTGGCTCTTCGTACTCGACTCCCAGAGAGTTTCTCCCCGCTCACTCTCAAAGAGCACCCAGCTCCCCAGAGGAGGGGCAGCGTCTTGCTGTCATGTGAGCCTAATTGTTTCTAGATTGAGTATTTCCCTGGGACAACAGTCCCAGTCAGTGTTCCCTGAATTAACATGCTCACTGAAGGATTGAAGATGGTGATTAGGCCCGACAGCATCCGTTTCGGTGGGACAGTCTCAGCGCCACAGAGCTGCACAGGACAGCAAGGAGATTTATTTGTGTGGAATGGAGACATATGGCCAGAATCATCCGCTCCCTTTCCTCTATAATTAAAACATCTGGGAACACCAAAGGGCCGGGAAATAAGAAGAAAACAGTGAACATCTCTTCTTGCTCAACATTGAATAATCCAGCAGAAGGGCTAGGGCGTTGGAGGGTACAGACCACCAGGCATAGGCTGGTTAAGACATTGCAATAACCCAAAGGCCAGTTTACTTGTAAACATGACTTGGAGGGTCTTGTCTTTGGTATTTTATTTTACTTCTATCTGAAAGCACATGTAATGGATTTTTTTCTGAAAATGTTTCTGGAGTTTTATAAAAAATGGCTAAATGACAAAGTGTAGGGTTCCATGTTGGGGTCTGGTACAGGCTATGACCTTTTTGTTGTCATGCAGTGAATTTTAGCTGAGGCAGTGGAAGCTGTTTTCCACCAATGTGGAAGGATACTTTGATTTTCCTTGGTTCCTTTTAGCCAAGACATCCTTCATCTAACATCTGTACCTCAAATGGATCCAATTAACCTAGCATCAAGTGAGCCTACAGAGAACATCAGCCTTTGTCTCCTCCATCCTGCTCCCTGAATTCAGTGACTTCTGTTACCTGAGTCTGTCTTCAGTATGTCACATAATAGCCCAGTGTCATCAACTGGAAAGTAAAGAGGGCTGCATTTATTGAGCACTTACTATATGCTTGGCACTTTACATACTTGATTTCTTTTAATCTTCATGGCAACTCTTTGAGGTGGGCATTATTCTGCTCATTTTAGAGATCAGGTAGCTGAGATTCTAAGTGAGAAAATGGCCAAGGTGGCATTTGGACCCTCAAGTGCCTGAATTGAATGCACATGTTTTTCTATTTCGCTGAGCTGCCTGCCTTGAGGACTTCACTCTCACTGATGCAGAATCCTCAGCCTTCTGTGAGCCCTGTGACAGTTTAGCACACCCTTGCAGCCTGCCCTGCCCTGTCACATAGCACTGGTGCTGCCTCAGTTCCTTTTCTAAGAATCTAGCTCCCTGCCCTCTACCTAGCTTGTGCCAGCCTCTCTCCTTGCTGGGCAGGATTCTTACAGACTCTTCTAGACTGAGAGTAAACTGAAGCCATGGGTCATGTCTATTTAATCTCTTTATGATCACACACTGAGCACAGGACCTAACACACAATTTCCACATCTGCAAAATGGAGCTAATAGTAGGATCTATTTCCTTAGGGTCGTTGTCAGGATTAAACTAGATAGAATGTGCAAAACACTTGGGGCAATACCTGGCCTATTGTAGGAGTCCAGAGAATGTTAGCTGGTGCTGTTATTGCAATTAACATGCACAATAACCCTATGGGGAAGAGAGACGGGACTAAAGAGACTGAATGACTAGTCCAGTGATGCCTTGCTAGAAAGGGTCAGTGCTCGGATCTGAATCTAGGCTCTCTGGCTCCAGAGCCTGAGCTCTGAATGCAGCCACTACACCTGGTCCTTAATGAAAGACTGTCCTGAGTGGTCCATGTGTCTCCCATCACAGGGTGCTGGGGTGCTGCACACACAACTGAGAGTCAATTGCTTTGTGGATTCTCCCCACCACAGCCTCTTGCCATCCTGTATTCATTTATTCTGCACATATTGTGGGGTCAGCTTGTTCCAGGCAATGGACCAGACAGACAATGAAAGGATGACAGTCATCAGGACACAGTCCTCATCTTTATGGGGATTACAGCCTTGCGCCTGCTTGAAATAAGCCCTATTTGTAAAATGCCTTTGTGGAAGCAACCTCTAGACAAGGGACATTTCCTTTATCTGGTCCCATAAAACCCCATCAGTTTCCTCCAAAAGGACCACTCCTAACACAGCTAAGGTTCCAGCACCCCTTAAGAGGTAACCCACCTGCTCATGACAGAGGCTCCTGTCTTGGGAATCCCGGGAGTAGACTGAGAGAGCCCTGCTCACATGGAGCAAAAAACTGCACCATCAACATTGAGCCTAAATTTGTCCCCAAGATTCAATTAAGACCAATCCAGTTTCTGATTAAAGAATCTGACATCCATCCAGGCATAAATATTTATGCCTGATAGGCTTTCTCCTTAACAGCAAAACAATCTGCAGTGACAACATTAGAAATACGAATACATTCCTAGTGATGACTCCATTATCAGTACTAATAATAACTTACCAGTTTCAGCATGTGGGGCGCTGAGATGTATGCAAATGGGGGGCTTGTCTGTCAGAAGCACTTGGAAGTGGACCGGCAGGTCTGTCACATGCTGTGGTTGCAGGCTGCGAGACCTCGTTTCCAGTACAACAGTGCCATGTAGTCATTTGCTGGTATAATGCTCTACGCTCATGTATCATTCTTCACTCAGAGATCACAGATCAGCTTGGCAGACCCTGCTAGTGCTTCCATGAAGCCAAAACATCTGGATGAGAAGTGAAAAATCCAGTCTTTCAGCAAGTCAGCCAGCCAGCCATTTCTCACCATGTATTTGTTTAGTGCCTACTGTCTTAGCGGGTGTTTCATCTACACGCTGTCAAACATCCAGATGAAAGACGCATTCCTTTTCATAATTCATCCAGAAATTTGAGTACCAAGAAAACACAATGCTCTTATAACATCTGCAACATCTGTTATTTGTTTAAAGGTTTCAGCTTTCTTGTGGGCACTTTTTCTTAGAATCAGGCTAAGCATATGCCAGTAGGTTGGAGATGTCTGCTCTATGTCCTCATGTTTCTAGACTCCAGGACTTCTAAAGGTGCAGGTGACTGACGATAATGCATCATATTTCTGAATTACACTCACCTAAACTATAAAGATTAAATCTAAATTGAGATTTGTGGATAAATGAGGTTGTAAGCATGAATAGCTTGCCACAGGACCCATAGCCCTATTACTTACCAACAGGATGTAACGACAAATTGTGTGTCAGCAATGGGAACAAGGGAAAGATGCCATTCACACGTCAGAATTATCAAAGAGTTCATGACAGATATAGATCAGAGGAGAATGGATTGAAGGATGAACCAAGCAGTTACTTCCCACATGTAAAGCAAGAATTTACCCAAGAAGGACCTGGGAAAGAAAGTGGGAGAACGACATTATCAATCAACAAGGGCTGATTGGAAGGGAAGACCACAGATATTTTGGGAAATACATCTGAGCCCACCAATCACCCTGGGCCACCCTGGGTGGTCATGCCAGCCACTGTAAACTTATTCTTGGCAAGGAGGCTGCACAGAGAACACTGCCTGTCCTGGTGCTGACTCCCAGTTGTGTAACTGGGCCTGTCAGAGGGTGGGCATTGTGAAATTAACTTCTGGCTGCTTCCAAATAAAGGAGGGGAACCGTTCGGCCTCATGGAAAAAGGATGAAACTTGTCTAACATGGGCTCTGTTTCCACTTGTCCCAGGCTACTGGACTTTGGAACTGATGGTGTTAAAGAGAAGTAAATCCAAACTGTTTTTTCCTTGAAGAACCAGATAGAGATTCACACCACCTCTGCCAAAATCAATTTCCCAACTCCAATTCTGGGTCTTGGGTTGAGCACAGAAAGAAAATTCTCCAAGAATATGAAAAGATAAAACATATCATCCAAAAGGGGACCTAGGTGGATCATCAGAGCAAATGTCTCCATGTTATAAGGAAAGTTCAGACAGGTTAGTATGCCTTCTCAACAATATTCTAGAGAATATTATTTCTTAAAAGTGTGAGTAAGCAGGAAAACCCTGAGACTAGTAAAGATGAATGTAGATGAAAATATAAGATTACTGAATTTGAAATTGCAATCGAATCATTAGCTAGACCATTAGACACTCAGAGCATTGTCTGATAGAAATTTCTGCAATGGTGGCAATGTTCTATATAAGGGGTCAGAAAACTTTTCTGTACTTTTACATAGTAAATAGGTTAGGCTTTGAGGCCAAATATAGTCTTTATTGCATATTCTTTGTTTTTTTAAACAAACTTTTAAAAATGTAAAAAAATAAAATAAAATCTTTAGCCCACGGGCTGTACAAAAACAGTCTATGGATGTCACTCACCACTTCACACCTACCAGGATGGCTATAATTTAAAAGTAAAAGAAGGAAAACAACAAGTGTTGGCGAGAATGTGGAGAGATGGAGACTCGCACACACTGCTGGTGATAATGGAAAATGGTGCAGCCTCTGTAGAAAATAGTTTGGAGATTTCTCAAGAAAGTAACATAGAATTACCTTTGCTACGCAGCCATTCCATTCCTAGGCATATAAAGAAGGCTCTGGGCTGAATTTGCCCCTTGTGTTGCAGTTTGCCAATGCTACTCTATGTCTTCACTATCCACTGGTAGCCACCAACCCCGTGTAACTATCGATCGCTAGTAAAGTCTGACTGAGCAAATAAATGTTTATTTTACTTTATTTAAATTAACGTAAGTTTAAACTTAAATAGCCACATGTGACTAGTGACTACGGCATTGGTTAGGAAGACTCCAGAAAACTGAGTAACTGAAAGAGAAGAAAAGCTCAAGAAGTTTTCTTAAAACTCAGAGAAAAGATACATTTTAAAAAAAGCAGCGATGAGATGAAAGAGGACGGATCCAGGAGGAATCTCGGGAGGATGGAAAGGGAAGACAGAGGAGAGACAAAATGCAAAAAGAAAGGAACAAACTTTTAGACTGAAGAAATGGCTTTGTTGGATGGATAGGTTCACCATGCTGGTGTCGAAAAATAATGAAAAGACCACAAGCAGTGCTGAGACATAGCCTGGTGGAAATATTTTGAATTTCAAAGTTAAAATAGATTTTGCTACCAGCATCCATGCATGGAAAGAAATAGAATATTTAGAAAGAAACAAATACCAGAATGATCTCAGACCTTTTGGGGGACTCTAAATACTTTAGATAATGGTTATAAAGTTTTGAGGAAGAAGATACTGAGATGCAAAAATTCTTTATTTGCCTAAGATGGGTGCACCTGTTCAAGAGCAAGAGAAAGACATGTTCAGAAATACAGATGCTCAGAAAGTCAACACTTACTTAAAAGGAAAAATTCTCATGTAAGTAACCTGCTAGAGAAGATTCAACACACACAAAAAGGGAAATTATTGTATTAAAGAATCAGAAGAAAACATCTAAAACTATAAAACACAAAATTTAATATAAATAATTCTTGTTACTGTAATTATAATATAATGTACCTGTAAAAATAAAGAAAGAAATAATGTAAAAAGTATTTTTTGTTAATCTAAAAATCTCAGATTACATCAGTCAAACTGGGATATGAAGGAGAAGAAAAGAATGTGAACTTGACTGGGCTGTCCCAAAAGTGTACATCTTTGATGTGGACTTATTTGGGTCACAAGAAACTTTGTTTAGTGTAACATTTTAGGATATGCTCCTGATATCAGCTTCCTCCTCACACCGACATTTTACATCAGTCATATAACAGTGTTAGAGACAAACTTATCTGGAGATACCAGCAAAGGTGGCAGCTTTCTGCCTGAATTTGGGGATGTTTATTCTGGAAGGTCTCTATCTATCTTCTCCTCACAAGTTTCTGACTTCTAATGAGAGTTACCACAACCTCATAAACTGAAGTGTTCTGATTTTATGAGATGTCTCAGTAGCAGTCATCTAGCTTTGATCATTTCTCATGCCCTGCACTAATAGATCAGTTTAATTCTAAAATTATGTGTGTTTCTGTATGTCTTTAGGGGGAAGTAAAAGCACCATAAGCTGTTAAATGAGCTTCACTTATTAATGGGTGACATCACTCAATTGATAAAGCCCGAGGGCCACATAAATAGGAGAGCGCAAGTTTGTTTAGTTCAAAAAATGAAGGAAAAAAATTTTAACCATAGTAGATTTGACATAGTATAGGCTGGACATCTGGTAATAAATGAAATCTGAAATTTCATTTATTATCTCATTCTTAGCTTCCCCAACAGAACCAAAAAGGAAGCACTCAGAAATAAAAGGAAAGTTGATACATTAGTTATTAGAATAAATACAAGTGGTTTAAATTCTTTTATTAAATGACAAATCAAATCAAGTTAAAGAATAATCCAACTTGGTGAAGTTTACAAGAGCTATATCTAAAGCTTCACTGAGAAAAATTAAAACTAGAATTATTAAAGAACATATTCCAGGCATATACAAGCAAATGTTTTAAAAATAAACTAAGAAATTTTAAATATAACTACAAGGAAGATGAAATAAAATACTCATTCTTTCATAGGTCCTAAAGATAAAAATCCATATTTTTATGGAATTTCATATTTAAATTTATTAGGATGAATACATGAATATTTAACATTAGCCTCCATAACAGTAAAAAAAAAGTCCTTTACAAAGTCCAAGGAATATTTACTGAAATTTAACATATTCTTGGCTATAAAGAAATCCTCAATAAATTCTAATGAATAGAAATTAAACAGCTCATATTCTTTTCCCAGAGTAAAATAAATTCTAGAGTTTGAAATAATAGGTTTAAATAAAAAATACTTGGAAATTACAGCAAAATAGGAGATCTATTTCTTCAATTAATCATGTGACTAATGAAAAACTATCAATTATTAATATTTAGAAAATATTGGACTAAATGCATATCAAATCTCATGGGAGATGGTACTAGGCAACACAATCACAGTATTAGTATTCAATAATAATAAGACATACAAATGACCAACAGGTATATGAAAAACGCTCGATATCATTAGTCAGACAATACAAATAAAAACTACAGTGAGATAAAATCTCATTCCAGTTAAAATGGCTTTTATCCAAAAGACAGGCAATAACAAATGCTGGAGAGGATGTGGAGAAAGGGGAGCCCTCCTATACTGTTGGTGGGAATGTAAATTAGTGCAACCACTGTGGAGAATAGTATGCAGGTTCCTCAAAAAAACTGAAAATAAAACTATCATATGAGCCAGCAATCCCACTGCTGGGCATATATCCAGAGGAAGGGAAATATGTGTATCTTAAAGATATCTTCACTTCCATGTTTACTGTAGCACTATTCAACAATAGCCAAGATTTAGAACCAACCTAAGTGTTCATCAGTGGATGAATGGGTAAAGAAATTGTGGTATATATACACAATGGATTGTTGCATAGCCGCAAATGAAATCCTGCCATTTGGAACAACGTGGATGGAAATGGAGAACATTATGTTAAGTGAAATAAGACAAGCACAGAAAGACAAATCTCACATGTTCTCACTCATATGTGGGAACTAAATATTGTATTTAAAAAAATTGATCTCCTGGAGACAGAGAGTAGAATGATGGTTACCAGAGGCTGTGAAGGACCGCGGGGAGGTGGGGGTTAAAGTGGGGATGGTTATTGGGTGCAAAAATACAGTTAGGTAGAATGAACAATATTTGATAGCACAACAAAGTGACTATAATCAACAATAAGTTAGAGTATACTTTAAAATAGCTGTAAGAGTGGAATTGGAATGTTCCTAAC
>RJWJ010045348.1:0-11777 GCA_004363605.1 Indri indri
AGATACCATTTCTCACCATCAGCTAGGCAAAAATCTAAGAGTTTGAGAATAGATGTTGTTGAGGTTGTGGGGAAACAGGTACTTTCACACCTTCCAGTGGGAATGCAAAATGGCACAGTCCCAGTGGAGAGGAATTTGGTAAAATTTATCAATATTGCATGTGCCCGTTTTGTTCCTGCTCTTTCCTTGACTGAAGTAGTGCCTGACATTCAATAATTATTTGCTGAAAGAATCCAATAACCTGATCTCTCCTTTCATATACACGGGTTGATGTAATCCCTACACAGACCCAGGCTATGGAAACATAGTTATAATCATTCTCATAGCAAATAAGAAAATGGAGTTTTCAACAGTTATGCAGTTAGAAATAGTCAGAGCTAGGACTAAACCTGGGTTCAATTCAGCGTCAGCTCTCACCGCACAAAGAAAGGGCACCGGGGTGTGTGAATCGCTACTCAAAAGGGGTGGAAGGAACCCATAGAGAGTGGCCCCTCTGATTCCCACCTCCAACTTCAGCGGAACATTCTGGCCACGCAAATATGGAGTCCACCTGTGCCTTTAGAAACCCCCATTGTCAGGATCCACGTTCCTAGAGAGCTTCCAAGAACAGGAAGAGGATTATGAGGGACTAGTACTTTCAACAGCTGTGTTTCTTGTTGTAAACAGATGAACTGGAATCATGAATGCCAGTCCCAGTCTCTGGGCTTGGCAGATGTGAGTCTGCCAGTCAAGAAGGATGTGCTCTCACAGTGATTCTGAGCCCAGAGGCCTTAGAGCCAGGTTCTAACCCCTGTGACCACAAGGGCATTCACCAAGGTAAGCAGGCTGCTCCATGCCAGGCCACGCCCCCTCCATCTCCTCTCGGGATTAACTGGCCTTCCTTGAACTGTTAAAGTTTCCACATAGATGCTTCTTTCAAACAACATGCATGTTATTTTAGAGCTGAGGGAATATTTGGGAAAAATAGAGACAGACTTAATGGAAATGGAATGTGCTTGTTCACAGCCCCCGAGATGTTCTCTTTCTGTTGTAGGATAGAGGAATCATCCTTCCACATCGTATCAACCATATTAAAACGCACATGCAGACCAGTTAAATATAATTTGTGCTGAAAAGTTTTTCAAAATTTTTTTTTCTCAATTAGGACATAAGTAGTACATTCACCTAATTTTAGCTATGATTTTTTTTTTTGCAATTACAGAGCACATTCTTGAGGAAAATACACATATTAAAAATTGCTTAATGAGTAAGAATTTTTTATTTATACTAAATTTAACAATGAATGAAATTCACAACGTTTTATTTCTAGACATTTTCATTTAAATGTTTATAGATTTTCATTTTGCACATTTATCTTGGAACTGACATACACATATACCTATAGAAACGCATCTATCTATTTTGTTTCTTTTTTTATTTCAGCATATTATGGGGGTACAGATGATTAAGTTACATACGATGCCCTTGCCCTCCCTCCCCCGCAAGTCCAAGCTTCAAGTGTGTCCATTCCCTGGGAGGTGTGCATCACACTCATTGTTTGGGCATATGCCAGTCCCCTCCTCCCCCTCCCCCCTCCCCCTGCCCAACATCTAATAAATGTTATTCTTATACGTGCACTTAAATGTTGATCAGCTAATACCAATTTGATGGTGAGTACATGTGGTGCTTGTTTTTCCATTCTTGGGATACCTCACTTAGTAGAATGTGTTCCAGCGCTTTCCAGGAGTATACAAGAGGTGCTATATCACCATTGTTTCTTAAAGCTGAATAGTACTCCATGGTATACATATACCACAGTTTATTAATCCACTCATGTATTGATGGACATTTGGGTTGTTTCCACATCCTTGCAATTGTGAATTGTGCTGCTATAAACATTCAAGTGCAGGTGTCTTTTTCATAGAGCAACTTTTGTTCCTTTGGGTTGATGCCCAGTAATGGGATTGCTGGATCAAATGTTAGTTCTACTTATATCGCTTTAAGGTATCTCCATATTGCTTTCCACAGAGGTTGCACTATTTTGCAGTCCCACCAGCAGTGTATGAGTGTTCCTACCTCTCTGCATCCACGCCAACATTTATTGTTTTGGATCTTTTTGATAAAGCCCACTATCTCCACTTCTATTCAACACAGTGCTGGAAGTCCTGGCCACAGCAATCAGGTAAGAGAGTGGAATTAAAGGCATACAAATGGGAACAGAAGAGATCAAACTCTCACTATTTGCTGATAGTATGATATTATATCTAGAAAACCCCAAGGATTCAATCAAGAGGCTACTGGAATTGATAAATGAATTCAGTCAAGTCTCAGGATACAAAATTAGTACACACAAATCAGAGGCTTTCATGTATGCCAACAGCAGTCATACCGAGAACCAAATCAAAGACTCAATTCCCTTCACAATAGCAACAAAGAAAATAAAGTACCTAGGAATATATTTAACTAAGGAGGTAAAAGGCCTCTACAGGGAGAACTATGAGACATTGAGGAAGGAAATAGCAGAAGACGTAAACAGGTGGAAAACCACACCATGCTCATGGGTCGGCAGAATCAACATTGTTAAAATGTCTATACTACCCGAAGTGATCTACAGATTCAATGCAATCCCTATTAAAATACCAACATCATTCTTCGCAGATGTAGAAAAATTAATTTCACGCTTCGTATGGAACCAGAGAAGACCCCGCATAGCAAAAACAATTCTAGGCAATAAAAACAAAATGGGAGGCATCAATCTATCTATTTATTTTGATTTGAACATTTTGTTGGCTCTTGCCAAGCTCGTAAGTCCCAGTCACATTGGCCGCAGTGTGTAAAGTGCCCCTGTCCTCAGGGTCCCTCAGGGCTGAAGTCTCACTCCAAAGGCCCAGCAGACCTTTTACCAGATAGCACCCTATTCTATAGAGAGCAGGTGTACTGCACTTCTGCCTCCTGGTGGCAGTTAATACACCAATGCTTCCAAAGGAGCTCCTGCAGGAAATCTGCTTTTGCTGGAATGGGAAGGTGACATCAGACATGGGAACGGGCTCAGTGGTGTGGTCTTGGGCACAGTAGCACCCAGAGGAAGCAGCTCTAAAACTTCAGTAGTGACACACACCAGGCTGCTCTCAGCAACGGGGCCGATTGTGTGTGTCCGTGTGTGTGTATGTGTGTGTGTGTCTGTGTTTAAGGGTTCCCTTCACAGAGCCACTCCCACTGGCAAATGGCTCCCAGTATCTGTACAGCTACATCATTTGCCAGGGCCATGGCTCCACTGTGTGAGGATGACCTGGTTATCTTACGGGGGAAAGCACGTTTCTGGAGCAGTCCCGATACAGAGGCAGGGAGGTAAACATCCCATGGCTTTTCCTCCTCAAGGCAGAAAATGGCAGTCTGTGCACTTCTCCTAGGGGCCCTGTGACCAAGGCTATGGCCTACTCTTGTCCTGGTCCCTCACAGGAACACTGTGGATTCATCCCGGGGACTGATGTAGGCCACTCAGCTCTGTGTGAAAGATCCTCAATGTTCCCCATTTATACATGAGCTACAAGTAATAAATGGTGGTTCCCTTTGCCACAGCTCTAAAAGATGGGTTGGAGAGGGCACATCCTATTCTTACATAATTCCATTTAACAGAGGGAAATAAACTAAGAAACTGTGGTAGCCAAATGACTTTGCCTCTAGTGCCTATATGAGTGGTGAGAGGCTTACATCTCTACAAGGCCTAGTCCTTGTAGAGGGGATAAGGTTAGGGTGTGGGGCCTGTTGCAATAGACAAGGCTTAACTTTCAAGGCGGCATCACCTCCTACCCATCCTGGCTGAAAGGAGCCCCTGAGCCACCTTCTCACAGCACTAAACATATCTTCAAAGGAAGAGGCTCCCCATTCTGTGGTGCTATCAGGTAGTTTTGAGCCTCTAGCTCTGGGTGAAATGCAGAGGAGGCATTGGTTCCAGTTTATCTAGCAAGTCTCTGAAAAAGAGCTGAAACCACAACGTGACAAGTGGGAACAACTCTTAAGAGGAAGACTTCTTGGAGAGGTGCCCTGGGTACCAGCATAGTAACACATGCCATTGGAAGTCTCTGCTCTTCTGTCTGGAAAAGAAAAGTAAACTAGTTAGGTAACCAGATAGCCAGGTGCTGCTCCAAACCCAGGGTGTTTTTGGTTTTTGTTTGTTTGTTTTGCATTTTTCCCTTTTTTTTTTGTTGACACATAATAATTATACCTATTTATGGGATATAGAGTGATATTTCAATACATATATACAATGAGTAATGATCAAATCAAGGTAATTAGCATATTCATCACCTCAAACAAATTTTCATTTCTTCATGTTGGGAACATTCAAAATCCTCTCTTCCAGCTTTTTGAACATATGCAATAAATTATCATTAACTTTTTGTATCTGTTAACCAAACTCTCCTCATCCTTGCCTCCCCCTTACCCTTTTGTAAGAATACTAACAATCCTACTTCCATAGGCTCAATTTTTTTTATCTCCCACATTTGAGTAAGAATATGTGGCATTTACCTTTCTGTGCCTGACTTATTTCATTTAATATAATGTCCTCCAGGCTCATCCATGTTGCCACAAATGACAGGATTTCATTCTTTCTTATGGCTGAGTAGTATTCCACTGTGAATATATACCACATTTTCTTTATCCATTCATCTGTTGATGGACATTTAGGTTGATTCCATATCTTAGCTACTGCGAATAGTGCTGCAATAAACACGCAAGAGCAGGTAGTCCTTTGATATACTGATTTCCTTTCCCTTGTATAAATACCCAGTAGTGGGATTGCTGGATCATATGGTGGTCCTATTTTTAGTTTTTTGAGAAATTTCCATACTGTTTTCCATAATAGCGGTAATAATTTACTTTCCCACCAACAGCGTATAAGAGTTCCTTTTTCTCTGCATCCTCGCCAACATTTATTTTTTTTGATAATAGCCATTCTAACTGGTGTGAGATGATATCTAATTGTGGCTTTGATTTGCATTTCTCTGATGATTAATGATCTTGAGCATTTCTTCATATACTTTTTGGCCATTCATATGTCTTCTTTTGAGAAATGTCTACTCAGATTCTTTGCCCATTTTTAATTGGATTATTTGTTTGCTGTTGAGTTGTTTAAGTTGCTTGTATATTCTGGATATTAGTCACTTGTTGGTTGAATAGTTTGCAAATATTTTCTCCCATTCTACAGATTGTCTCTTCACTCTTTCAATTATTTCCTTTGTTGTGTGGAAGCTTTTTAAGTTAATGTAGTCTCAATAGTCTATTTTTGTCTTTGTGCTTCGAAAGTCTTACCTACAAAATCTTCGCCCCTAGACCAATGTCCTAAAGTATTTTCCCTATGTTTTCTTCCAGTAGTTTTATAGTTTCCGGTTTTACATTTAAGTATTTAATTCATTTTGAGTTCATTTTTGTATCTGGTGAGAGATGGGGGGTGTAGTTTCATTCTCCTGCATATGAATATCCAGTTTTCCCAGCACCATTTATTGAAGAAAGTATTCTTTCCTCAATGTATGTTCTTGGCACCTTTGTTGAAAATGAGTTGGCTGTAAATATGTGTGTTTATTTCTGGATTCTCTATTCTATTCCATTGATCTATGTCAGACTCAGGGTTTTGCTTGGGTTTTGTATAATTCTGTACTGAGCAGGTAGAAACTGAGTCAATGCATGTTTTTAAATTTCCTAAATAAAGACAGAAAAATCTTTTTTTAAATTAAAAAAATTAGCTACAAACCATGTGTTTACCATGGGCAAATCATAAAAGACACAAGCAAAGAGATGAATACAAAAAATACCAATAATGCTGTTACCCAGAAATAACCATTGTTATTTAATTCCTTCCAGACCCTCTTCTATATGCGAATTACTACATATATCTATACAAAATGTATGTCTATATGTGCAAATTTATATGCAAATTACATATATGCAAAACAGAAATTATACATTATGTAAATTATATTTATATGTATACACACATCTATTATATAAATATGTGTGATTGCAGAATAGCTTATCTATGGACTATTTTTGTGAACATAGAGTAGCCCATATCAGCAGTTTGGTGGTTAGGACTGTGTGCTAGGGAGCAAGTTTACCAGAGTTCAAACCTCAGCTGTGTACCTTACAAGAGGTGTGCTCCTGATTAAGATACCTGTCTTAATTACCTCATCTCTAAAGTGAAGAAAATAATGGCATTTTCTCATAAGTAGTCATGAGGACAGATAAATCCATATGTTTAAAAGTACCTGGCACATGGTAAGGTAAACCCTCAATAAATGTTAAGCATTGAATGAAGTAATCTTTAAGGCCAGTCATTTATAAAGCAAAGAATGTTTGAAGAAAGAGGAAAAGATACAAATGGTCGTGATCAGACAGACCTTCACCCAGTATAGAAGATTCTCACCGGCTGGGCTTTCTTCCTATGAAGATAATCGTGGGTTTTAGCAGCTGCTCTGAACCATGGCTTAACTACAGGGATTTCCATCTCAAAGAAACCCTGAGGTTTGGGTCTGAATCAGGCTTATTATTCTAAATGTACCAAGGTAACATCAACCTTCACCCCTTCTCTCACAAGCCCCTGTCCTGTCCATGAGGACAAAATCAGCTTCTCACTGTTCCATCTCTCTCCCTCTCAAAAGTATTATGCTTTTAGTTAAGAAGATAAGGAGCGGATCTCTAATTGGCTTATTTTGCCACAGCACTCAGGCAGAGAAATGGAGAGTGTGTGCTGTTGGGGAGGGCAGAGTCAACCATTTTCAACTATTGCATCTGACTTAGGCACATTTAACAAACCAGAACAATAGGAGCCACGTTGACAAGAAAAATCCTTTTTTTGTTTTATGATACATTTCATCATGCATAATGATATAATCATCACTTGGATTCTATTTGGATAGAATAGAATTTATAGAAGCCACCATCCACAAAGGTAAATATAATAATTATAATGTAATAATAGAAGTCACCATCCACAGAGGAAAATTCCCATATATAGGCTGAAATCTACCTCATTTTTCAACCCCAGTCTCAAATACAAATAATTACAAATAATAAAAATGCTGTTATATGCTGATTTGCATATTACTACGAGTTTATGAGCACCAATTTTATGCTGGTGTATTATTAAATGAACCAGACCTAGGTTCCCCATCAAGGAGCTGGCATGAAATTAACAAACAAAATGAGAAGTACATTGAAATAAACAAAGCGTCTTAGCTCAGAGTGCAAAAACCCATGCTTTCTGCCTGTGCACCCCCCAAACTAATCTTAGCCTTATTATGATTTCGGGTGGCTCTGCTACAGCCATCATTAATCCTGCGAATTGCTATTTGGGCCACATTCTCAGGTGTGGGGAGATGTGTTTGTAATGGTGCTCTACTCATCACAGGCATGACCTCCCCTCCCCAAACACCCTCTCTCATTTCAGCAGAGATTTTTTTCCACCGCCTGCCACTCACAACAAACACATAGTTGCCCTTACAAAACCAACAACTAAAATCCACTTCTATTTTCCGTGACACACCGGCCAGGAACTCACTGCTCTAATTATCATCAATTTCATGATAAGATCAGAAACCATACCTATTGTTGAAATATTTGTTTGTCTTATGTATGGATGTTGTAAAATTTAATTACACCACCTTACCCACAATCAATGAAAAATTAAGTCACGCCTTCTCATAACATAGGGTATTATTTATCCCCAAATTAAGCAGCAATGCAGTAATCTGAGGAAAACCACAAATTTGTATTTTTTCCACCCATGACCTGGTCTTTCTCACTTAACTGGTTCTGGCCTTCTGCCTCCCTTCTGGGGTTTTGCCATCAGATTAAGCTGTTGATTTCTCTGCTCTACACCCTCACATAAGCACCTCTCCTAGGTGGTTGTGGGTCCTGCAGGTGGCTCTGCTGTGATTTGTGGTGTCTGTTGAAATCAATCAGTTTATCCAGTTCAGTGGCATGCCACACGTGCTAAGCCCACAGTTCTTAATAGGAGAATTTCATCATCTGCTAAATGGAGGCACATTTCATTCCCTCTACACAGAATGGCAAACCTCACCTCTCCTAGATCTAAGAACTAATAATAAAATTTTGTCTATGCCAAGCTTTTTCCTACAGGCAGATACATGTGCATTCCACAGAGGGAGTGTCTCCTTTCCAGGCCCTGCCCTCAGTCTTTACAAGGTAGTTTCAGCTCTACAGAGCTCATGAGGAGTCTCTCGCCCACACGTGTTGTTGAAGAACATTTACACGGAGATCTCTGAATCTCATAAATACATTTATGCTTGTTTTCAAAAGAGATCCTTCCCAATGGCCCCAGAAGCTATGTTTGGACTGTTCTCTCTGACTGACAAACAGAAGAGTCAAGTGGCGGCTTCATGTGGCAGCAACACAATGCAGGGGGAAAAGTCAGCCATCTGAATTCTGCAATATGACCATCAGCCAGATGCTCCCTTTCTCTGGCCCTTCATTCTTACTTTGATAAGATGGGACGCTCAGGCAAACCATGATCCCTTCCTTCAAACCAAGCTTACAATTTGCCTCCTCCAGGGAGCCTTCCCTGATTGAGTGACTCTGAGGGTCACTTCAGCAGTGATGGCTTCAAATGAATCTCTGCAAAGTTGCAGTGAACATTTGCATGTAATTTCTTTAGCAATTTTCATGTGAGTCCTCAATAGTGCTCAGGAGTCAGCATAGTGTCTTCCAGTCTTTTCCCTGTCCTTCCATTTCCATCAGGAAATTCCAATCATTTGTGATTAAACAGGTCTCATGCAACTGACAATCCAACAGACCCTATGCGTACTACACACACCTCTTGCCCTATTTAGAAGCCACCATTGGTCTCCCTTTGCCCTTAGAATAAATTCCAAATGAGGACTTTATTCTGATAAAGATATACAAGGCCCTACCCCTTCTGGTTTCTGTCCTTTGCCAAACTCATCCTCTGCTATGCTTTACCCTGGCTTTCCCCCCTTGGTATACCTTATAGCCCAGCTACACCATGCTTCCAGAAATTCCTGAACACACCATGCCTTGTTAGATAGCAGCCTTAGCACATGCTGATCCTTCTTCCTCCACTTGGTGAACTTGATAGCCTTCAAGACCAAGTTCACATAATAATAGCAAATATTATTAGTCCCTTACAACATGATATAAAAACATTTCGTTGTAAGTGTCTTACATGTAGCAACTGATTTTTTTTTCTTTTTGCACACAACCAAGTCCTGACAGGCTTTTTCAGTGCCTAATTCCTCTCGTTTCCTGCCTGTGCTTTTTTGCTTTTTTTTTGTTTATAAGCTATGTTTCTTCGGTCCTCCAGCTGATTTTATAAACCACCAGATATCCTTCCTATAAAATGCTCTTCTTCCTGAGTAAGCCAGAGTTGGTCACTGCCACTTAGAACCAACAATCTTAACTTATAAGACACGTATCTGGTGAACCTTTACTGAATGCCACTGAATTCCAGGCACTGCGCTGGTGCAGAGGGGTGGTGGAATACAAGGCTTCAATCCTGCTCTTAAAGAGCTCACATCTGGGGGGGGAGCGGGGGGGAAGACAAACAGCAATGCAAGGTAACTTAAGGCATAATGTGAATACTTACAAAAGTATAACTTAGACCTGTGAGAACTCGGATGAAGCATGTAACTGCCATGGTAAGTTCAAGAAGGCTTCACAGAGGAGGCTGCACCGTATCAGCAGTTACAGTGGACTTTGGAGTCAGACTGCCTGGGTTCAAATCCTGCCTCTGCCACATATTGGATATGTAACCTCAGGCGAGTTATTAATATTTAATGTCTTGGGCAATTTCCTCACCTATAAAATAAGTGATGATAAGAGTATCTATTTAGTAATCATCTCACAGCCAGCTCATTTCCCAGAGTCTGTCTGCAGAACATGTTCCCAAGTTTGGCCTGTCAGGATCTGCCTTCTCACTAACCTCATCTTGCTGTGAGGAACCATCTGTCTCACGCCCAAGCCTTATCTTTCATCACTAGTTTATTGATCAGGCTCTTCCCCATCCTGGAAGGGTCATTCCTTTAGTCCTAGACCTAAGATGTGCCTCAGGCCCTCTTTGATCTTTCTAACTTTACCCGTACTTTAAGGTTAGACCAACATTATTTCAGGCTTAGCTTTCTTACTCATTAAAAAAGAAAAGATCTACTCCTCTGAGACTTTTCTGAATTGAATAGGCTATTCTGAATTGAATCTTTGAAGCCACCCAAACCCTGGATATTAGCTTTCTATAGTCCCCTTACAAACACTCTTCCTAAACTAAAGAGCTGTTACTTATCTCTTTAATCCTCACTTACCTACTTCATGGAGTTAGTTCAATGCCTAAAGAGGAAAGATACACAACAAAACTCTGTTTGAATCCCTTCACTTAATTTGTTCCGATTATTTTCTGTATTCTCAATTTGAAATCTTTTGTGATGGTCAAACCTATAACCTGCAGTCCCCAACCCTTGGGCCAGGGACTGGTACCAGTCCTGTGGCCTTTTAAGATCTGGGCCACAGGAGGTGAGCAGCGGGCAAGCCAGCAAGGCTTCATCTGTATTTGTAGCTGCTCCCCGTCACTCACATCACCACCTGATCTTCGCCTCCTGTCAGATCAGTGGCAGAATTAGATTCTAATAGGAGCACGAACCCCACTGTAAACTGCACATGCGAGGGATCTAGGTTGCGCACTCCTTGTGAGAATCTAATGCCTGATGATCCGAGGTGAAGCTGAGGCGGTGATGCTAGTGCTGGGGAGCAGCTGCACATACAGATTATCATTAGCAGAGAGGTTAACAATGTAATAATAATAGAAATACAGTGCACGATAAATGTAATGTGTTTGAATTATCTTGAAACTATCGTTCTCCCTCACTGCCCTGGGTCCGTAGAAAAATTGTCTTCCATGAAACCCGTCCCTGGTGCCAAAAAGGTTGGGGACAGCTGCCTATAGCCATTCATATTGCTGCCTGTTGCACCAGTTTCTCTACTTTCAAATTTTTCTTCTTACAGTCCCATCTCCCAACAGTTATTTCTAGGTTTCTGGCACTACCTTCTTGGTCATGCTTTGCATGAAAGCCATGTTCATTGTTCATTTTATCTTAGCTCAATAAAAGCATTCTCATTCCTAATTTAAATTTACATCATAATATCATGCTGAAAGATATGTCATTGAACTTCAACAGGGCATTTGGCAAGATCTCTTATAATATCTTAATGGAAAAGTTGGAGAAATCTTGGGTGCATAAGCAATTACATAACTGCCTAAACTAAAGGTGGTGATTAACAAATTAGTATCTTTCTTAAGAAAGCTTATAGTGTCATGCTAGGCTTCTATGCACACCTTGTTTTAGTTAGCATTTTTATTAATGACTTAGATGCTGATTTCTAAAACAGATTCACTAAATTCACAGATGACAGAAAGCTGGAAAGGATAATAATACTTTCAGGTCACAATAGGTTTTAAAAAAAAATCTTAGCAGCCTAGATTAATGGGCTGAATAAAACAAAAAGTTATATGAGGGCCAATGTAACATTCTTTGCTCGAGTCCAAAACAGTAGGATCAAAAGAATAAGATAAGAATAAGTTGGTTTAGTAATAGTCATTCTCTCCACAGTCAACTCAGCATGATTGCATATTGTTATATAATTGCCAAAAAATTCAATACAGCTTTAAGCAGGCATTAGAAGGCTAGCTGTCAAATAAGGGAAGAAATGGTCTTTTTTACCTTATGGAGCTAGATCACTCCTTTAGAATTAGATTCAGCTAAGGGTGACATTTT
>RJWJ010045349.1:0-11794 GCA_004363605.1 Indri indri
CCCACGTAAATATTAGAGTAAGAGTCCCACATAACAAAGAATTTCTAACTTAGTCAATCCCCATTGGTGAATCTATGGTAAAAATATTATGAGCAGAAGTTAAATCTAAAATGAAGAAAATGCTATGAAACTGGTAGTTTTCAATTAATACTATAAAACAAAGAGATCCTGTTTTTATTGTGATTTTTTAAAGATCTGTATATTTTTTAAAAATATCTTCCAAGAACACCAAATTCCAGGCCATATTGTGAAAATAGCAATGTTTGATTAGAAATGCCAGGGGGCTGAATTTTTTTTTTTTTTTTCATTTTTCATTTGCAGGTAAAAACCCCCTCTGTGTTAACCTGATGAACCATCTATCATTACAAAGTAGTTTATGGTCTACCCTGGAGATGTCCAGTAGGATTACCTGGTGTCATAGAATATTCGTTTATAATCATTGCACTAGAGTAAAAGGAAACTCTTATATTTGGAAGAAAAACTGCTGTCACTCTGTTAGTGTCCTCATGGCTTTCCCAGAGTAAAGGCTTTAATGGAGATTTTCTTTTATTGTCATTCTTAATTAGACTAAGCACCTCTGGGGAGCTGATCTCTTGCCACTCAGATTCATTTACTGAGAACTATGAGAGTATTCAGAAAAGAACTGCAGTGGGAATATATACTCTGCAAAGAACTCTTGTTTTCAAAATGCGGAGCTTATTCAGTCATGGGAATTTATTTACAGTACTTATTTTCTGGCTTTCTGATTTAGTCATTTCCACAGCCAGCCCTTGGAAATTTTGCCTAGGAAATTCATGGCAGCAACCACTGGTGTACTTTTTCCAGGCAGTGCTTCATATTACCCAATATTCTCTCACTTTTCTCCCTTACCTCATTAAAATAAACCTGACCTGTATTTCACACCTCTGGGTCTGTGCTCTGTTAGATAATTTGTCTATTTTGTTTTTCTATTTTGACTTAGGTGTAGCTGACTTAATGTGTGAAGTCTAGTGCAGAACATCTTTTTCTTCTTGCATTTTAAGAAGGATCATAAGCCAAATTCATGAGCCAAAAGCAGTAAAGAATGATGAAAATTTTAGGTATAATGAAAGGTCATACAGGTCTCTTTGAAGATCACTTTGAACAAGAGGATTCTTCCATCTCTCTCAAACAGGACCACATAGGCTACCTAAGGCATGCTTAGCACCAAATGAATTACAGGTAATAAGTGCTCGATAATGTTCATTTAACTAAATGAAGTATTTGTTTAACTAAATGAGAGAGAGGAAAAAAAGAGGTGAAGAACCGATCCCACTAAAAATATATAAAATGTGTATACATGTGTCTAAACATTACATTATACCCTATAAATATGTATAATTATTATTTGTCAATTAAAAATAAAACTTAAAATACATATGAGACAGATGGAGAAAGTCTAAGACCACATGGTCAGACTAGTTGGAAGAAGCCAAGACAGAACTGATTTGCAGAAGCCAGTGGGGAGAGAATTTCAGAGATAATTAGGATTGTTAGTAGTAATCAAACCCTACAGCTCTAGAAATCAATGAAATGATGACTAAAAACAGATATTGACTGGTTATTAGGAACTCATAATCTCTGAGAGAACATTTTTGGTGATGTGGTAGGAGCAGAATACAGATTGTAAAAAATTAAGGAATTAGAGAAAAACAGAAGAATGGTGACAATGACACTGTGCAGCCTATACTTACAAGGAGTTTGGCTTGAAAGAAGAGAACGAGAAATAGGCAAATACACAAAGTGCTGTCATGGACAAGAGAAGGTATCTCTGCAGTGGGAGAGACCTGAGAATGTTTATACCCAACGTACAGAAGCCAGCTGAGCGGGAGAGATGGAAACAGTGAAAATAAGGAAGTCCAGGCAGATCCAAGGAAGGGTAGAAATCACGAATTTGTTTTAGAAATAAGGGAGTGAACTACATAATTAAAAGAAATAAAGAAGGAAAAATTATAAATATAAAGTTTGAGATGTGAGAGGAATAAGAAGGAACCATTAATCCATAAAGTACAAATTGAGATCATTTTCATGGTTTGGAATGGAGCTGGGTGACTGAGCAGAATTCAAAATCTTTAGAAAGAGACGGCAACATACACAAAGAAAACGTATTTCCTCTAAAGGAGAGTTATAAGGTCTAAAACAAATGCAAACACAAATTTTTAACCTGAAGAAATAAAGTGTGAAAGAGACAAGGAATGGAGGTATTAAAGCAATGAATCTGCAGACCAGATGTGTGCATGTTGAAATTTTATTTATTCTTCTCTATAATTTTAATTTTAGAACTTTTATTGAGTGGCCTGAGGCCATGGATTTCAGAAGTGAGATCCACAGAGATAACGAGTTCTAAAGCCTTTCCTTTGGTGAATGAGCAAAGGACATGGAACCACTATTTTTCTCTATAATCTTTATACAGTAACACTTGTGAGTTTAGCCATTTCGACTGGAACTTTGTGTGTGGGGGGGTGAGTGTGTGGGTGAGTGTGTGTGTGTGTGTGTGTGTGTCTTATGCCCTGCTTTGTAGCAAAAGACTGAAAGAAAAATACAAATTTTAGGTCAAACTTACTAACCATTGGGAAGTTGGCTATTTGGAAGCAAGAAGGAAGGAGGGTTTCCAGTAGTGCCTGGGACTGCAGGATTTAGGAAGCGCTCTGTACTGATCTCTCTAACTGCTGAAAAGGGGAAAGGAAAAGAAACATGTAACCTCTTTGCTTTGAGCTATACTCAGACAAGGAGAAAGAAAAAAATACTAAGGGGCTGCCTTCTAAGGGATAAGGGAATTGAGTCACCTTGCTGCTCAAACACAACAGAAGCCACCTGCCACCAAAACATCAGCGGGGACACATTTAGTCAGTAGGAAGGTAAGGCAGAGCGTTCTGTCTTGGCACATGGAGATTTAGCGCAGGCTCAGCCTGCCTGCTGCCCAGTGCTAATTACCAAGAATGTCGGCAAGTGAGGAGGGGTTGAAAAATCCGGAGAGAGCTGTAAATTAGGAGGCAGCTAAGCACAGTACAGAAATGCTTGTTCCTCTCAGGAAAATCAGCAAGAAAAAATCAAACAACTCTTTCAAAAAGTGGGCAAAGGACATGAACAGAAACTTTTCAAAAGAAGACAGAATAATGGCCAAAAAACATATGAAAAAATGTTCAACAACTCTAATCATCAGGGAAATGCAAATCAAAACCACAGTGAGATATCACTTATCTCCAGTGAGACTGGCCTTTATCAAAAAGTCCCAAAACAATAAATGTTGGCGTGGATGCGAAGAGATAGGAACACTCATACACTGCTGGTGGGACTGCAAACTAGTGCAACCTCTGTGGAAAGCAATATGGAGATACCTTAAAGAGATACAATTAGAAGTACCATTTGATCCAGCAATCCCACTACTGGGCATCTACCCAAAGGAACAAAAGACATTCTATAAAAAAAAGACATCTGCACTCGAATGTTTACAGCAGCACAATTCACAATTGCAAAGATGTGGAAACAACCCAAGTGCCCATGAATACATGAATGGATTAATAAAATGTGGTATATGTATACTATGGAGTACTATTCAGCTATAAGAAACAATGGTGATATAGCACCTCTTGTATTCTCCTGGATAGAGCTGGAACCCATTCTACTAAGCGAAGTATCCCAAGAATGGAAAACTAAGCACCATATATACTCACCAGCAAATTGCTTTCACTGATCAACACCTAAGTGCACGTATAAGAGTAACATTTACTGGGTGTCGGGCAGGTGGGAGGCGGGAGGAGGGTATGGGTATAGGCATACACAAAGAGTGTGATGCGCACCATCCGGGGGATGGACACGCTTGAAGCTCTGACTTGGGGGGGAAAGGGCAACATATGTAACCTAAACATTTGTACCCCCATAATATGCTGAAATAAAAAAAAAAAAAAGGAATGCTTGTTCCTAAGGCACTCCTGGAGAAAATTAATTCATCTATGATACACACCCAGGATTGTGTACTGGCAAAATATCTTGGTTACTCCTAGAAAGTTGTGACTATGGATGTCCTTGAAGGCTTCATCAGAAGCAATTTGATCTCCTTCCTTCACTCTTCCTGACTTGGATTATTCACCTTCGCTCCCAGCCAAAAAATGTGGTTGATGACTCCATTTCTTCCCTTGTTTCTGGTCTTTTCACTAGAGTTTCAGACTTTTATTTAGCTTCATTCCAGGACATATTTCTTGATTACCATCTCAGGGATGAGTTTATGCTTACCTCCTCCCATCCTAAATTTCTCATTTTTTCCCTGGTCCATATTTCCTAGGCTTCAGATACCTTTGGGTACAAATTTACATGGTTAACATTCAAATTCTGCTTTGTACCTGCAGAGATAGGTATTGCATGTTGACTGAGAGTTTCTCCAATTCATTCAAGTATTTCTAGAGTCTCCAGAAAGTGTTTCACGTCTCTGAAACCCTCGCAGTGCCACAGGTAGAAAGCAACCTCCTTTTCCTGCCCTATTCCATATCCTTCCACCTGGAGCAATAAACAACGTTGATTTTTCACATCATGTTTCATGGGGCCCCTCAGTGAAAATGAGTCCTCCCTGACAGTCGCAGCCTTTATTATTTTAATGGTTCGGTCTGAGTCCTTTACTGGATAGCAGATCCTGAGCCACACCATCCTCTCATTGCCCCAAATATTGTGTGTATCCCCCAGTCACCTGGGAAGAAAACTTTCTCCTCCAAGCAAGTCAAATCGTACAAAGAGTTGCCTGTGGGAGCTCCTAGTGTCAAAGTCTCTCTGTGACAAATGTTCAATTTTGGCACAGCTGGAGCTGCCCTTCTGTATACTAGTGACACTCAGGGTCTCCTTCCCTCAAGCTATGAAACTGGATGCTACTTTCAAAATATTCTCTTCTTTTCCACATAGCCCAACCATCAAAATCTCCTATTCATTATTCTTCAGTTTTTCTGTGTATGGAATTAATTTGGTGTTGTGCTAAAGCCAGCTCACACTGGCTTGCAAGTGCTAATTGTTAAGTTTTCCAGAAAGTTATCAGCCAGTTGATCTCACATTAGCAGCTTGAATTCAGCCATTGTGAACATATTTACACCATAGAAAGTGGTAAATTCTCAAATCAGAGCTTTTCCTCCAAGACAGCTGATTATATATCAGCACACCGCTAGATAAATCCACTGTTTTCATGAAAGGTTCAATTCATTAACACCCAGAATTTTGGAGTAATCTCTCAGCTTCTCTTGTTGCCTTTTCTCCATCCCAAATCAACTCATCCAAACCAAATCAGTGAATATTTTAAGATTGACATTAGTTCCTACCACCAAGGCACTCAAGTGTAAATGTAAAGTCTTCTAATATGTTGTTGCCAATCTCAGAAAAACAGATAACTTAAAATAAGCCATGTAATGCCCTTAGAACAATGCTTTGGGCCATAAAAAACATTTAGTAAATATTGGTTATTTGTTGTTATTTTTATTAGTGCTAATGTCCTGGTATTCATTAAGTTCATCTTTACTTATGTCAAAAGAATCTCCATACTCTTCTTTAATATGCCAAATTCTTTCTTATCTCTACAAGTTTACTCCCCACCTGAAACGTTCCCTCATATTCTTTTCCCTTAACAGATATTTCCAGATCCAGAGCAAGGCTTACCTTTCTCAAGAACATCTTCTGAATAACACCAGACCACAAATATCTCTCCAATTTCTGAATCTCTTTAGTACTTTATGTTTACCAAAATCCTTATGAAGACAGTGCCACTAATGTTGCTCTGGGTTTTTTTTTAACTTATATTTCTTTTTCATGATAAATTATGAGGTCTTGAAGAGCAAGAAACATGATATCAATCTCTGGGGACCAATTCACACACATACTTCATGCCGGCAGCCTTCATCTCTTCCCACCCACTCTCAGCAGAATTTTCATGAGTGGGGTGCTGCGTACGGTAAGCCCTCTCAATGAAGACAATGCTAATTAAGCATGGTGCCATGACTCTTGAGGCTATTGTGACCCATTCAACATTTCACTTGGGGGGAAATAGTACCATAAGGCAGAAACTTTGACCTCCTTCCAAGCTGTGACCCCTGTAGCACATCCTTATATATTTTTTCATCTCTAAGAACAAATTAAAAATCATTAAAATCTGAAGCAGTTTTCATTTATTTTTATTACTTCATAATTCCAGCCATTTATAACTCATTTAAACATCGCCTATAAATTTCAAAATTATGTGGCAATAAAAGTAATTATAAAAACAGAAGTTAAAACAATGCCAATGGCAAATCCTTTCCAAACTCAATATGAACGCTGTCAGCGGAATAGATGCCAAACTCAGAAGGGGCAAGATGCATTTTACACTGGAGTATCAACGTCATGAATGTGTAGACAGGGTCCACCCCCAGTTAAGGCAATAATAGAATTTGCTTTCCAGAGCTCAGACCAAAAAGGCTCTGCTCCGTCACAGTAGGAAAGCTAAGTACACTGTGTAGGTACATGACTATTCTGAGTGCATTTGTTCCCCTAGATTCTTTTCAGCACTGAATATTGAATCCATCAGTCTGTTCTCTATTCAAATCAAACCCAGGTGAGAAGCAGTTTATGGAAATACCAAGGTCCAATATGGAGGAGATGGTACATCTTATTCAACCCTTGTAAAATTAAAAGAAATAGTTTTGCCCTTTGCTACCTTAGAGGGGAGAAAAACATTTTTTCCCAAAAGATACATCATTTCCACTGAGTTTATATATGAGAGCAACAGAGGTGTGAGTATGTGTGGGCATGCATTTAATTCATTGATGCACTATCAGTGTGCCATTAACGCGGTATGAGTTACAAGAAACTAATATAAAGATCGTCGGCTTTGAATCATTCTTATTTGACCAGAATTACTCTTTGGGGTTAAAGTGTTATTTCCAAAACATTTTGCTAAAATTTACATTTAAACCAAATGAGGCTGGGTAACAGAAAAGCCCTCCTCTCAGAGCTCAAATCCAATCATCACAAACATTAACAACAACGGTTTTTACCATACCAGGGAAATTATAGTATATTTTTGCAGACTCTTTATATTTTTTTGGTTCAAGTAATGTCTACAATCATAGCTAGTAACAATACAAGTGTTTCTGGAAATAGTATTTTTATAGAAAAATTCCATCATCATTTGTAAGAAAGAGGGGCTTTCTTTTGAGTAACAAAGCAGCCATTAATCACCATCACACACCATTGGCTTCAGTGATGTTGATACCAACATTTAAAGCAAGGCCCATGGGAGGCAAAATCAGCAGTTAATTGCAGCAGCTTAATAAAAATGGCTGAGTTGAAAAAGATTTGTAGAAAATGAAAGATGTCATTTGACTTGCATTTATATAATATCTGGTAATGTAGCAAGAGAACATCAATAAATACAATACTTTAGTTAAGTCAATTAAATTCTATTATCTGAATTCCTGGGACTAAGATTTTTCTAAGTAAAAAGTCAAGTATTTTGTCAGGCAATCTCCATTGCAAAATTTGCAGTTCCCTACTTTTAGTCGCAAAATTTGTAGACTAAGAGTGGTGGGGCAATTGAATTTTCATGGATTGGATTAGTGCTGATTCCAAAGAAGGGAGAGTTTACTACCAGTGCTGTAATCTATGGTAATGAAATGAAATATTTAAATTAAATTTCAGGTTGAGCACAGCTTCCCTGCAAGATGGCCCTGGCAGCTGTCTCTGAATTTCTCAATACAGTACATCACCCCCTACATAAATTGCACATTTATGCAAATGAAACTGCAGAAAGGCAAGAAGACTGAGTACAAATTTCTTCTTTTTCTTCTTTTTCAATTTGAAGCATTGACTCAAACCATAAAAAGAAAAGTGCTATGCAGTATTTACTTTACTTCAGGACATCAGCCTTTAGAAAAGAATGCCTACATTAATCTAAAAAAAAAAAAAAAAAGGGAGGAAGGAAGAAAAAAAATGAAAAGAAGAAAAAGAAAAGAAAAAATTACAATGAAGCATTTTCTTAAAAGTAGCTCAGTCTTCCATGTACCTCATTCAAATAGAGAAAGAAAAAAATAAATAAAGGCAGAAGCCTGTTATCAGAGAAAAAACTAAAATTGCATTTTAACAGCTTTCAATTCAATCTATATCTTTTTCTTCTTTTCTGTTCTTTTTATTCATAAACTCTTTACAACTTCATTCAAAATATGTTACCCAATCACCACCTCTACAAACAGAACTTTTCAAAGGCTTACAACTGCACTGAGGAAGCAATTCTAAAAATTCAATACAGCAATGAAGAGATATATCCTTTGTGTAAAACTCCATTAGCTAGTGATGGTGCTGGAGGGTGAGGTAGAATTAGGGCTTTACTTAGTCTACTGATAGCTAGAGTTAGCTAGAGGTGGGGTGGGAGTTTTACTGCCAAAATGAATAGAAGGCAAAACAATTTAGATTTGTGTAGGAATAAAAGTTTACAAGAGAAAAAAAAAATTTTTTTTCTGTTTTTGAAAGCTAGCAAAAGGTAAGGAACCTTCGAGTTTGGCTACTTACCATGCAAAGTTTGGGTCCATAATACCTCTACCATCATTCTAGTTGCCATTATTTTTGAGTATCCGTACCGCTGTTTTCCACTTAACCCAGATAATCAAGAATTCATTCAATGAACATTTATTAAATGCCTACCCTATGCTAGTATCATGCTCCATGACCTAGACAGGAGACAGACTTGAAAATGAACATATAAATCCAAATAGGATGCTATGCTTGCTTTATGCACAGGGCACCTTAGAAAGAGTACAGAACAAATAAATGAATATGTGCATTTCTGTTAGAGCTAATTTCAGGACTAATTTTTACACTAACTGAATATTCTGAATGCTAAATAAAATTACAATTAAAAAATTAAAAGTAGAAAATTCTGTTCTAATTATTTCTGAATCATTTCAACAAAGGAATGATGTCAACATTACCCCACTGTTATACATCTCAGGCATGATCCAAATTATAAAAATTACATGCAATTATATATAATTGATATAAATAAGAAGTTTGCTTATCTTTTACTGTATCACAAACATTTAATGGAAATACATAACAGTATACATAGCCCTAATGACTACAAAATAGTTTATTGTAAGAATTACTATAATGTATTTGATAATGTATTTGACTAATTTAGATAATTTGTTGCTGGATATAGAAATTTATTCAACAACAAATATTTATTCAGTTCTTATTATGGACAATGTAAGTCATGGTAGGTCAGTTCTAGGAATTCAAAAAACAGCAAAGAACAAAACAGACAAAATTTCTACCCTCTTGGAGCTTACAATACTAGTTTTGTTTCTACTACACAAAATTTATGTACTTATTTCCACAAAGACTTTTGAGCTGCAGAGAGATTGTGTGGAAAGTATGAACACAGAGACTGCTCCGAGGTTTGAGGTTACCAAGGGGCCCCTTGAGGGAGAGGGTGTTTCTTCAACCATATAATCTTTCAGTATGTACAAGGGGACTTCAGAAAGTTCATGTAAAATGGAATTAAAAGATAAAAATCAAAGGAGCTTTTGATTCAGAGATATATGAAATCTACATAGTCTTAATTTGTAAAAAATAAAGAAAATTCCTTAACCTTTAAAAAAAAAAGCATAAAAATCAAAACAAATTTTTTCCCTCAACATAAGCTCCATCAAGTTCAAGAGACTTTTGTAAGTGATTATACGAGCCATTTAACTCAGCCCCGAAGAACTGAGGGTCCTGGGAATCTAATCATATCAGTGCAGTCTTTTTTACATTATTAACTGAAGAAAAATGGGTGCCCTTAACAGATTTTTTAAGATTAGAACAAAAAGAAGGCAAGAGCCCAAACAAGACGATAAGGTGGATGCCTAAAGATTTCCCATTGAAACTCTTATAAAATTGCTCTTGTTTGATGGGAGGAATGAGCAGGAGCATTGCTGTGTTAGAGAAGGACTCTTTGGTGAAGGTTTCCTGGGCATTTTTCTGCTAAAGCTTTGGCTTTTTCAAAACACTCTCATAATAAGCAGATTGTATTGTTCTTTGGTCATCCAGAAAGTCAACCAGGAAAATACCTTGACCATCCCCCAAAACTGCTGCCATGACCTTTGCACTTTTGCTTTGACTGGACCACTTCCACCTCTTGGTAGCCATAGCTTTGATTGTGCTTTGTCTTCAGGATCACACTGGTGAATCCACATTTCCTGTCCTGTTACAATTCTTTGAAGGATCTTGATTCCACTTGTTTAAAATTTCCATTGAAATCTCTCTCTTCTCTGCTGCTGATCTTGGCATAATTGTCTTGGCATCCATCAAGTGGAAAGTTTGCTCAACTTTAATTTTTCAATCAGAATTGTGTAAGCTTAACCAACTGAGATGAATACAATGTTGGCTATTTTTTCTGCCATTGATCATTGGTTGTCTTTTATTAAGGCACAAACAAGATTAATTTTTATGTTGCAAATGGATGTGGCTGGTCTGCCACTAAGAGCTTCATCTTCAACATCATCTCATCCCTTCTTAAAATTAGTTATTAATTTATAAACTACTAATTTCTCTGGAACATTGTTCTCATAAACTTTTCATACAGCATAATGATTTCATCATTCTTCCACCCAAGCTTCACCACAAATTTGATGTTTGTTCTTGTTTCAATTTTAACAGAATGCACGTTGCTCTGATAGAAGCTCTTTTCATACTCATGTCTTATCCTTTGTAGTGTCTTGAACTATATCTTGTTCAGACATGTTATAACAAGTAAGCACAAGTTTATTTTGGTGTAAAAATTTTTGGAAGGAGGAGGAGGAAAATATTTTACAAATGCAGCTTCAAGATAATCCTCCTTCTATTTCTCCCTTCATTCCAGTAAGTTTGTTTTCCTCAACTCTTCCCATTAATATATAGAAAATCTGGAATACTGATTGAGTAGTGATGACTTGAAAAATATCTCCCTGTTTTATGTTTTCTCTCTCCCTCTAATTGGCTGCAGAACACCTTTATTTAAAATGATCTATTACATACTGGGTTGTGGTCAGCCCCACCTGCTCACAATTGGCCATATTTTGTATTATCCCTACAGTTTTCTGTACCTGATTTTTTTTTTTTACTTTGTTAGATGGTAGAAGCTTCTATACAAACATTTTTAAAGACCTGAAACTTATATAATCCAATCTCCTCATTTTTTAGATTAAAAAGAGACCCAAAGAGGTTAAAATTTATCATTAAAATGCTGACCATGTCCAACAAGTCTGGACACTTTTCCCACTGGGTAGAACTTATTTTTATAATACGTGGTCCCTATCCTTAACTCTGAAACTCCTTTTAACCTGTCTAGCCTCATTATGCCACTCTTTGGGTATAATGACAGTAAAACTAACCAGAAACTCAACTACATAGCAGTGTAGGGTGATCACAGTGAACATAGCATGGTTCCCATGTCAACTACCTCCCCCCAAAAAACAATGGTACCATCAGTAGACAGGGATGTCGGTATACATTAGAAAACTATTTGAAGCCAAAATCACACTACGTAATACAAGTTTTCTGGTTCTCCTTCTGCAAGTTCATCCTTCTTTAGAGAACCAGAAAGGGCCCTTAGAACGATGCCTTGGGAGCAAAGAAACTAACCCTTTGACTGTAAATGCTGCACCTTTCAGGGGTGGTAGTAACAAGATGTGGAGAGAGTCCCCAGCTTGACAGGGAGGAGCGGAGATCCATTCCAAGGCAATCAGCCTAAGATTATGGTAGAACACTCTTCAGACTCAAAGGGCACACCCTGGCCTCCAGACAGATGGGC
>RJWJ010045350.1:0-11788 GCA_004363605.1 Indri indri
TGTTTACTAGAATCCTGGTGGTTTGCAAACCCAGATGTCAGACTTCCTGTCCCGGAGATTCTCAACACGCAGCTCACCCCCAGCTCCTCTTCGGCCTTGCCCAGAAAGGAGAGAGCGGGCTGGGAGCAGGGCTGCAAGCAGGAGGAGCGAGGAGCGTGCCCCGGGCAGCCTCACCCCGCCTCTCCCCTCCCCAAAGGCAGGAATTTCTGGGATCGGCAGATAGTCCACCCCCTCTTCCTCCTCCTTCCCCAAGCAGGAGTGGCAGGGCGGGGAAAACCTCCACGACTTTCCCGTCTCCCAGCCCAGAGCCCCGAGTGTCCGTTCACTGTGGCGACAGGGGTGGCAGAGTGGGTCTTGGGGGGCAGGGGTGGCGAGGCCCCCGGGAGGCAAGGAGCGCCGAGGAGGCTGCGGTCCCGCCTGCCGCGCCGCAGGGCCGGGTGTTCGGAGCGCGGCTCTGCTCCCCGCAGGCGCGACAAGGGGCGCCCGGCGAGCCCAGTGGTTAGCGATGCTGCTGCTGCTGCGGTCGTCGCTGCTGCTGCTGCTGCTGGGGGCGCCGCGTGGCTGCGCTGAGGGCGCGGCGGCGACGCCCACCCCCGAGCGGGTCCTCGAGTGGCAGGGTGAGTGTCCCCAGGGCCGGGGACCAGATCCGTACGTTGGGGATGCGGGGGGGCGGTGGTCGAGGGAGAGGAGGAAGGGGCGACGTCAGCGACCAAGGCAGAGGCTGGCGAGGCTGCCGGGTTTGCGTGGTGGCCGCGTGTCTACCGTCCTGCACCCGGTTCTCCGAGCTCTGCAACCCCTGCCGCCGCCCTGCATCCTCCGGCGGCTCCCGGGCGCGGCGAGGGGCGGGGTCGGTCTCCGGGTCAGCTCGGCTCGGCTCTGACCCGGCTTCGGGCACCCGGAACAAGCCGGGGATAGGCGGGTAGAAGTTTCAAAATGGAAACTTTCTGCGAGTTGTTTCTTTGGGAGGATCACATCTCGGATAAATGGCAGCAAAAAGATGACTTATTTTGTCCCCTCCCAAAGCGAGCGCGCGGGCGGGGTGTGCGCTGCCACCTGCGGAGTGACCCTAAGCCAGGCCTCCCACGCCGCCCTTGGGGAGGGAGCACTTCGCTTTCTTCCTTAACGCCTCTCAGACCAGGTGAGGGAGGGCAGGGACAGGAGCCCCCGTGACCCGGGTGAGCTGTGTGAGCTGGAACCAGTGACCCGCTTTGCTTCTCAGTTTGTCTCAGCAGAAAAATGGGGTCTGTAATACCCATGGGACACTGAGAATTGAGTTACCCCCTGTAACACGCACGTGTGCACAGTCAATCCAGCAAACATTTACTGAGCACCTCCGACACTCAGTAAGACTCAGAGGGACATGTAAAGAGACCTGAAGAGAGATCTCGGCCCCGCAGGGGGCCCCATGTGGGAATGGGCCGCCGCTGGGGCAGAGAAGCCCGGGTCCAGGAGCAGAAGCCCGTGTGTGTAGGGGTGGGAGAGTTCAATCCACAAGGAGACGCCGCCAGGCAGCCTCATCCCTCTGCTTTTGGCTAAGTTTGGAGAGAGGGGGTAAAACGAGTGGGATCAATATCTGCATTCATGTTTTTCCTCCTCAACATAATGTGTATACATTATGAAGTAGTCTTTTCGGGGCTGTCTTTCCTGTCACTCCCTGGAGGCTTCATCAGGGATGGGTGGGACAAGACCATTCTTATTTTAAAGTGGCCAAAGGTCAGAGATGCTTTTACCTTCTTGGTAACTCAGTTCAGTGAAAATTGCTCTTGTGGATGCACCTCTGGCCTCCTGGTGTGGTCCATTACCACTAGGAGTTAACCGTGCAGTGGTTATTCTTTTACATTTTAAAATGTGGGTTTTGCCAGGGCCTTAGGTGGTAGAACAGGGCAGCAGCCCGAATGACAGAAGCTGGACTGGGCCACACGGTGTGTCAGGTGATCCTCTGAGCCATGGGCTAATCCCTTCTATATGTAGCAGACCCAAATCCTGGCCTGAGATACTTCCTAATCAGTGCCTTCTTCTTCCTAGTCAAGGACACTCTGAAATTAGAGCCATCTGCTACCTCTTGTACCCTCTAGGTGCGGTTTGCAAATCTGAAGGGGTTGACAGTTGGCATAGAGATTCTTCTGATAGGAACAGGCTGCTACCGACGTTCTAAAGAGCACAGAAGCTGTGTACTAGTCCTCACGCAGCCTCCCTTCCTGACTTCAATCACCCACATCAGTGAAATTTCAAGTATAAGCTAGACAGGCTTGAAATCAAGGTTTTCTTGTCTATACAAGATGGAAAAACAAAATCTTAGCGTTGAAAAGGACTTGTGACACCGTCTATTCTACCCACCCATTCTTCAGATGTGGAAGCTGAGATACAGCAGCTTTGTAGTTAGCCACGCTTTGGGGTGCCTCAGTTTACTGCTGTGTTCACTGTACCACACTGACTCACCTTTAGCCATGATTAACATCCATGGAGCAACCGGGAGAGAAATACATACTCATTTTCATTTCTTATCCACTAATAATGGATATGTATGATGTACAGCAGATTATACATATAGTATTTTTCATCTGAATTGTTGGATATGTATTGTTCTTTATGTATTATTGATAGATTTGATATAAGCATATCAGCCTTGGGAGGCAGATGACAGATTGTATTGTGCTGACTTTTCAATCATTTATCAATAATTTGGTACTGAAAAATCAGTAGATACAGTGTCATACAGTAGCTAAGTTCATGGGCTTTAGAGCCAGACTGAGTTTGAATCCTGACTGTGCCATTTCCCAGCTATGTGACCCTGGGCAAATGACTTAACCTCTCAGTGCCTCGGTTTCGTCATCTGTAAAAATGGAACTAATAATAAAACTTATCCAAGTGTTGTCCTTATGTTGCCCTGTCACCACAGAGTGTCCTCTTCCCTTGGTCAATCCAGACCACTTTGAAAGGTTGGCAGCCCTGTGATAATTATTTTCTGCCCCATGCATGGCACTATACCTGGCAGGTATGAAGCCCGTCTCTTACTTCTGGTTGGCTCTATGAAGAGTCTCATGGTGGTTTGTTTTCCCAGATCCAGAATCTGAGCTTGTCCTCTCGCAAGGGCTGAGACGTGATAACTTCACTCACTCAAGTACTCCAGATACAGGGACAGCCAGGAGAGAATGAGGAAGGGGACATAGCATCCTGGGGAAAGGTGGGCATAGTCATCACTAATGGAAATGAACTGGGGACATGTGAAAGGGTTTTGAAGCTACATTGAAGGCTGAAAATCATAAACGTGAAATGGCCTCCAACCAATATGGTAGAAGAGTTTCCTCCTGCAGTGCCCGGCTTTCCAGAGGCAGGAGCAGAGAAAGCCCAGGGCTGTATCAGTCCTTGGGGACTATCAGGGTAGGTTCTTCTGAATGACCAGTGACCAGGGGAAGTGAGGGTCTGATGAGTGTGAGGTCATGTGCTTGACCATGGGGTCCCATCTGGAGAGAAGAAAGTGAAATGGGGAAGGGAGTAGGTGCAGCTCTTGCCATCCTGCGCCAAGGGAAAGAGGGGTGAGGGGCTGGAGGCCTCCGTGGTTCATTCACTCTCTGTTGAGCACTATGTGCCTTATCTCCTTGTCTTAGTTTGGGCTCCTCCAAAAGCAGTCACTGAAACATGTATTAATATTTACTGGAGTCCACGTAGTCTATTTGGGAGGTGATTCTAGAAAGCGCAGCAAGGGTTGGGGAAATGAGTCAGGGAAGGGGAAAAGGTACCATGGGCAGCTGGGGCTCAGTTTCACAGGGAGTCTTCTGTGAGGGACTGTGCAGAGCTCAGTGGACCCACCGAGGGGCAGGGAGCCGAGGTGTTTACCACCAACTCCTACCTCTCATTGACTGAGAGTCATGCCTGGGCATTCATCCCCTGTCCTTCTGGCCAGCCCGACACACTCTCAGGCAGAGACACAGCAAGTAAGTCAGAGTGCGTGGAAACCGTGTGCAGGTGACCGGGCACCAGGTTAGGGGGTGTGAGTAGGGAACCAACAGAATCTGCTACGCATGCCCAGATCGGGGAGATAAAAACATGAGCAGGATGTGACCATGTCTCCAAGAAGCTGAGAATCCAGAGACAGATATAGAAACACAAACAATTGCAAAACAGTACAGTAGATGTTCTGATAACAAGGAGTGAGCAAAGAGCTAAAGGCATGCAGAGGAGGGACTGGCCCGGGGAGCTGGAGACTCACCAAAGGGCATTTGTTTTGCTAGAGGTTAAGCAGGTAGTTTGCCATATAGGAAAAAGGAGACCGAGTATTCCTGGGAAAGCACATTTTGTGCAAAGGCACAGAATAACTTGTCGGACAACGGTGAAAGTTCAATGAGCTGAAAGTTCCCATCTGGGCTCTTTTGGGCGTAAGGAAAGAGGCCCACTGAAGGTCACTAAGGCAAATGTGGGGCTGGTTGCAGTGGTTCTAGGATCTCAAGGGGACCCAACGACAGGTTCTCCTGTGCATCCAGGTCCCCTGGAAACTGGGACTGGACACGGAAATGAAGCAGCTACTTTCTTTGTTTCTCTCTCTGGAGCTGCCTGGGGGTCCCTGCTCGGCTGTCCTTTCTGTTGACTGGATTCTTCTGCTTTGACTTGCAGGACCTTTCCTGTGTAGCTTCCACAGCTTCCTGGGAAGTGTCTGTTAATATCCTAGGAGAGGAATCTGGTCTCACCCTTCACAGCATGCTGGCTAGTCCCTGTGCTCTGTCTTTGAATCGAAGGCCTTCCCGTGGCTCATCAGCCGTGGTAGGGGCATGAGGTGCACACAGGGATGCTGCCTCATCAGGGGCTGTGGATGGGGTACACCTCCAGAGCAAGGTCACACGCAGGAAGAGAAACTGTGACACGTCTGTACCAGGATACATGGAGAGATGAGGAAGTAAAGAGTTTGGTTAGAGGTGCTCCGTGTCTGGAAACAAAGACTGATTGAGTAAATTGGGTACTGCTGAAAAGGGCTTGGAAAAGAGGAACCAGATCACACTTTTAAGTTTAGAAATGCTGTGGTCAGTCTGAGACTTGGAGAGGGTAATTCTGGAGGACTGCAAAGAGACCATCTGGATGGTTAAAGCTGAGCTATTAATAAGTCTGTCCCCATTGGAAGATTGAGGAAGAGAAAGTTTGGATTCAAGAATAGGGGTTAAAAAGAAGCAAATTAAAAAATGATAGACTTGGTGAAAATTAGGAGATGGGAGAAGTTGCAGAAAAGGAAGGGTAGTGGTTATAAAATGGAAATTCCAAGTTTTGGAGGTGGATCCATTCTCGGTAGTGACCAGATCCAAGACATGGTTGTAGGAGTGGTCACCAAAGTGGAGAAGAGGCAAAAGGAAGGTCCTTGCAGCAGAGGAGGTCAAGGAACCAAATGTCTAGGACACAGCTAGAGCTAGAGTAAAGAATTTAGGACTCTTCTGTGGGTGAGCCACGATAAAAAATACATTTTAGGCTGGGCGCAGTGGCTCACGCCTGTAATCCTAGCACTCTGGGATGCTGAGGCGGGACGATTGCTTGAGGCCAGGAGTTGGAGACCAGCCTGAGCAAGAGCGAGACCTCAGCTCTACAAAAAATAGAAAAATTAGGCAGGCGTGGTGATGTGTGCCTATAGTCCCAGCTACTTGAGAGGCTGAGGGAGGAGGATAGCTTGAGCCCAGGAGTTCGAGGTTGCAAAGAGCTATGATGATGCCACTGAACTCTAGTCGAGGCAACAAAGCGAGACCTGGTCTCAAAAAAAGAAAAAGAAAAAGAAAGAAAGAAATGCAGTTTACATCACAACCCACAGCACAGATGCCCACATATATATAAATGAAACAAAGTTTTATTTAAAAGTAGTACCCTTATCTAACATTACATGCTGCTACATGTCATGTGACATGCTGCTCTGTTCCATTCTATCTTGTTTTGTCATGCTGGTCATGACACACTACACTGATTTCTATGACCGTGAATGGGCCACAACCTGCAGTGGAGAAGCACAGAGCCAGGGTGTTGGCCATCTGTGCAGAAGTTAAAGGCTTTGGGGTGGCAAGGACAACAGGGAGCCTGCTGGTATCAAAGCCATGGTCAATGTGGGGAAGAGCGGTTCATGGCCGTGGGCCCAAATGACAAGGAAGGGAAGGGAAAGTGCCATCCGGGAGAGGTTCTGAAAGAGGGTGAGGAGAACAACCACCTGGAGGCAGCAGTGGGGCGGAGCGTGGTTCTGAGACTTTCCATAGTTTCCGTGTCTAATACAAAGGTAGAAATGCCCTCTCTACTGCTCCCAGTATTTTCTAACATTTGGGGAGTGCCGACTCTCTGCTGTTCTACATACATTAACACACCCAATCCTCATTGCAACGAGGCTGGTAATATTAATACATACTCTTCTTTTACAGATGAAGAAAGGTCAAATAATTAGCTAGTAGCATGGGGATTCAAACCAGGCACTCGGCACTAATGCAGAGGATCCCTGGATGGGCTTGCGAGCCGGCGGCATAGTTCCTTCTATACGCCGCTCAGGACCAGAGCATATGATGCGATCTTGCAGCAGGAGGAACACGGGGCCAGCCTCTTGCTCTCTGCAACTCCTCCCTCTCCAAACTCCTCCTTCCACAGGTGGGAGTGAATATCTTCATAAAGCAGAAATGTGCCAAGCTATTGTCTTATTTATTGTTCTAGGCAATTCCTGTGTCCTTAGGCAATAAGCCATTCTCCTAATCTGGAGATTTGGAATTTAAGTAAAAGCAAGATCAGATAGCGGCTTAGCTGTCCTTCCTGACCGTAAATCACTCTAGCTGTTCTGGCTCCATTTCTCCTGCTTCCGTCCGTCGTCCTCAGCATTTCTCCCACTGCAGACTTTTCTCGGCCCATCTCCTCTGGCTGCTCCTTTCCCGGCGAGCCTTTCCAAGTCAGGACAGATTCCCAGTTTTCCTGGTCCTTCTCACTCTTTCTCATTAAGCGTCTGACCTCTTTTCCTATCGTTGGTTGTCACAGTAACTGATACCACACAATGCAGGATCCACGTCGGGGACAGGGAAGGTTGAGCCACACAGCTCAGTTGTCCCTCAGCTCCGCTTCGTCGACCTAACAATTTGCTTATTTGTTTCAGGTTTTCTGAAGTGATTTCTTATTTCTTTGTGTTATCTCATCTGAACTCGTTCCTACGTGGCCGATCGTCATATAATGTATCCAAGTAATATATTTGAGACATTTTATGGACCCTTCCCTCCATTTTCTTTCAGAAATTATCCTTGAAAGCCTTTTAGGAGATGTTCCAACACATAGCTAGGAATGTAAATTATATTTCGAATTGATCAAAGTGAAAAGAAATATTGTTTATCAAAGAAACAAACAAAAGAGCACCTTATAAATAGTGTCCTAAGTCATTCAGGGGAAAATATGTTGTAAAACCACTCAAGAAAATGGGAAATTATGATTGGAATTACTGTAACTTGGGTTCTGTGATACAGAGCTAAACACAAAAGAAAAGAGGTTTCTGCTTTCATGCATGGCCACATGACTTTTTAATTTATGATACTTTCCAGACTACTGCAGTTCCAAAGAAGTATGCTAATAAAAAAGTTTTACTATTTTTGGCTTTTGGTATTCTGCTCTTGAGAATTTTTCAATTATGAAAATGTAAACAGGAAATTCAAAGTGATTATTTTAACTGCAAATATTGTCTTATTTTGCTGCTCTTTGGCACCATCCATGCTCAAAGTTAAGATCTGCTTTTACCTTTATTAACATTTATAAAGTGATCATCATGACTGAGGTAATCCTTATCAGGGTCTTATGAGGCCAGCACTATTATTAAACCCATTGTGCAGACAGGGAAACCAAGGCAGAGATTCTTCTAGCTTCAAGCAGTTATACCCTAAGAGAAGCCTTTACAGAAGTGCTCTGTTATTTGCTGAAGTCTTTTTTCCATAATGTTAACCTTGTTCGAATACAAACAGGGCAGTCTTCACCGGCATGTGACCAGCGCCGTTGCACAGGGCCCTGTGCTCAGAAGGGACTCCCGCTTAGGGTTTAATGCTCTGCGGTTTGGGTCTTGGGATTCTTAATAATTTATACCTGTGAATTTGTGTGTTGAGTATGACGGGACAGAGGAGCACCAGCCAGGGCTCGGAGCCTCAGTTCGCGCTCAGTGCCGCCTGGTATCCGCTCTCCCCTCCCAGGACGGGTCTCAGGGGCCCCTCCTCACTCCTGCCCCACAGTCACCGCTGCTTTTTGCCCCACAGCCGACCAGGTTGCACTGAGGTTGGAGGGCTGGGGCCTGGGAGTTAGATGAACTGTGTCATCTTGGGACAGGGCAAGGCAGCTGCTGTCCCCACTGGGCTGGCAGCACCCCTGCACCTTCTGTGAGGACCGAGTGGGACCTACCACCTGTTTCCAGTCCAGGTACTGAGCGTGATCCCAGCATGTTATGGCCCAGAGGTCGCAACCCCTTGGGGGGTTCATGGGAAGGAGAGATTGACTTGACTTCCTGCCTCTGGCCACACATTTTCTTTTTACCCTGGACCCTGCAAATTCTGTAGCCAGCCTGCGTGAGAAGGACGAGGACTGTTACAGGCTGACTCGTGTCCCCTACACCCCTGCAAATTGCTATGTCGAAGGCCTAACCCCTGTGTCCTCAGGATGAGACCTACGTGGAGATTAGAAGTGAACACGTTCAAAGGAGATGATTGGGGTAGTGCTACCCTATTACACCTGGTGTGCTCATAAGAAGGGAAATTTGGACAGAGAAATATGCACAGAAAGAAGATGTGAAGAGACACAGGGAGAAGACGGCCATCTAGAAGCCAAGGAGAGAGGCCTGGAACCTTCCCTCACAGCCCTCTGAAGGAACCAGCCCTGCCGCACCTTGAACTCACACTGCCAGCCTCCAGAACTGTGAGAAAATAAATTTCTGTTGTTTAAGCCACTCAGTTTGTGGTATGTCTGTTGTAGCCTAGCAAACGAATACAGGGACTAACACTATATCTACCATCGAGAGTTAGTTTTGGTTTTTTAAAAAATTTCTACCTTGCACTTCAGTAAATGTAGTTTTTTTTACATGGGCATTCTCAAAGCAGTGAAGATGGATCGCTCATCATTGTAAACACTTTTGCTTTCAGTAATGTCCCATCATTTCCAGAGCTGCTTTGGTTGATGGTAGAGTTGCTTTCTGTTTTTGTTTGTTCTGGTGACCAGTCTGTGAATCATTTGTCCCAGCACCTTAATATGCAGGCATTTGCGAGGGAAGTTAACAATGTTCTGTCTGATTGTGTCTTGCCATAACTCGCGCTTTGTAACGAGCCTCCCTGGTGACTGAGATGGTGTATTTTCCACACAGTCTATAAGATAATAACAGAGCCACTGCGAATAATGATTTTTTCACCAGCAATGTCTGTTAGGTACTTTCCAGTTAAAAGCAAAATGATGGGGGAAGAGACTAAAAGCTAAGAGAAAGAAAAATGTTTTCAACTCAGTTTAAACATGTTATTGGTAAGGCGCAGAGGTATAGCAAAGAACATTGGGAAGATACAAGATTTTCTGCAAAGGTCAGTTTGCTGAAATGAGGAGGGGGCAGGGGAGGGGACAAGAATGGGCAGAGAGTGCAAGGACAGTTGGAAAAGGTTAACCCCTCTTGGTGCAGGGATTGGTGACAGGCAATTTGAAGCTACACAAAACTGCAGAGCTGATTAAGCTGGGTTTCATTTTTCCTACATGCGAGAAAGAGTTGTGTGCCTCATGGAACTTGGAGCAGCGATTTGGGGAGATTAGAGAGAAAGGGGAAGAGAACACATAAAAAGATTTAGCAAGAAGGGTCCCACAGGCCTGTGGAGGTGGTGATTATCCAGGTTCAGAAGCTGCAGGAGAATAAAGAAGGCTCAGAGTCAAGGATGATGCCAGGACAGAGAAAGAGAAGGAAGTTCTGAGACAGGATGAGAAGATTTTTAAAAATATGCTTAGGTCACTTTTTAGTTGATTAACAGAAGGCAAGTCACAGGAAGCCAAAGATTTCAGATTGTTGAGGCACACACTGTAATTCAGATAATTTGAGGAAAAATGCACATTTCCATGCAGAGAGGAGTAGAAAGGGTTGGCACATTTTTCACTTTGTTCTGTGGATCTGTTCTTTCAAGAACTATGCGAAGCCGCTTGCTGCAAGCATGGGAAATTCCTCACTTATTGGTTTGGAAAGTCGTATTCAGAATCCAGATTCTCTGCATCACTCAGCCATGAACAGGACTTGATTCAGCAGCCTACAATATTCCTCCCTGCAACAGAGTAATCTTAAGAATGCAATCAGCTTTGAATTCATTGTTCACTAGACAAGCTAGGCACAGATAAACCCAAATTTGTGACGCTGGAAAAGGTTGATACATCTCGGGAGAGAAGCTGCTCACCTTCAGATGGGTTCAGAGCAGAAATTCCCTCCCTCCTCACTCCCTTCTGGACCATGTACCTGCTTGAGACTGAAATACTGTCAGTGCAGCCAGGAGGTGCTGCAGAACAGGAAGTGCGTGAGCCCGGCACTCACCATGTGGGTGGATGGAGTGGAAGAGATTTCAAACCCAGGGGACTAGGGTAGGAGATTGAAATTGGATTGCAGTTTGCAAGCCGTGGCTTCCTAATAGCTTATTTTAAACATTGCACTTGACGTGAACCGTGCACTTGAACTTTTCCTTCCAGTTCCCTTAACATGGAGCAGCACAGAGGCCAACTTTATGCGTGTAGCTGGATCAGGTGACCACCGTCATGGTGCACTTTATTGAATACCAGAAAGTCCTTTGCTTGCCTAAAATGCCACTGTAAAAAGAATATTTCTTTAGGAATTGTTGTTTTATTGTTTGTTTCCAGTATTTTTTGTTAAAAATGCAGAAACTTCACTGAGGCTTAACTGTTCAAATCTTATCTTATTCACTTAACACTTCAAACCTTTATTCAGCCAGTTCTAAGAGGAGAGCTGTCTAAACCAAAAGGGAAGACCAAAAGGCAGGTAGAGGTGACCAGAATGGGTGCTAAGAGCCAAGTGGAGAGTCCTCAGGAGGAACTTCCTACGGGCACCTCCAGAACCTCCAGGCTTTAGACGCCAACCTCCTGGCAAAGCAGGGATTGGCAGGCGGCTGACAGCCATTTGAATACCTGAAGCCAGAAAAACAGTCATTGCAACTACCTTTTCCAGAATCCTCACATACCATAGGTCACCTAATCCTGTCATTTCTCCGCCCTTTGAAATTTCTCTCTATTGACTAGAGCCTAACTCTAACATTCCCTCTTTTCCTTTCTCATCACCGTTGAATTGATACCTTCAGTCTCCCTACTGTATCATACCAATGGTCTCCAGACTGGTCTTCAAGTTCATTCATGTCCTGTCTCATCCCACCTAAACTAGAACTCTTCCAGGGCCGGAGCTTGGTTATTTGCCTTCATTTGTCTCAGCACCTAAAACATTGCTGAGTACACAGTAGGCATTTCATAAATGGTTTCTTTTTTTTTTTTTGAACGCTTCACCTCCCCGATTCATCTTCTATACCACAGCTTTGTCATGTCTTCTCTTGTTCCAAAAGATCCCTTTCATCTGAAGAATAATATGCAAATTTTTGAATAAAATTTAAGTTCTTTATAAACTGACCCCAAACCACCTCCTTCCAACTTCATATTCTACTGCCGTTAAAATCATTTATATACTAAATATCTAGGTTGTCTTCACGGCCAATTCATAGGTGATTATTTTCATCATCTCTGAGCTTTGGTGATATTCTCTGCCCTGAACATTGCTCCTCCATGTTCCTGAACACTCTATGATGAGGACAGG
>RJWJ010045351.1:0-11781 GCA_004363605.1 Indri indri
GGGATGGACACTCTTGAAGCTCGGACTTGGGGGGGAGGGGGAGGAAGGGCAACATATGTAACCTAAACATCTGTACCCCCATAATATGCTGAAATAAAAAAAAAAGAAAATTAAAACCATCATATTCTAAGACTAGAGATAATAAAACAAGCAACAGCAGCTATGTAAATTAAAAAAAAATTAAATATTCCAATCAGTAAGTTTGGCTTATCTTTCCATTTTATTTAACTCTTCATTAATTTCTCTGAGTAATATTTTTGTGGGTTTTGATGTGGAAATACTTAATGCAGAGGGTTTAAATGTAGAGATCATTTCTTTTGTTAAATTTATTCCAAAGTATTTCATGTTTTTGACAATCCAGTAAATGAAATTGTTTTTCTAATTTCATTTTCCAATTTTTCACTGCTAGAATGTAGAAATACAATTGATTTTGGTACATTGTCATTGTGTCTACAAATTTACTAATTTACTCATTAGTTTTAGTACATGTTTTTAGGTTTCTTAAGAAAACAGTCATTTCATCTGTGAATAAATACAATTTTTCTTCTTCCTTTCTAAAAAAAAAGATACATTTATGTGCTTCCTATTGTCTATACTGTCAAAGCAGTTCATAATTAGACAGCTGTTTTTTAAAGATTAGTAACAGGTACATTGCGAATGTTTTGTCATCAAAAATTTATTTAGCACTGTGGATTAATATTTAGTGATATTTTTGGTTCTGTTATTATTTTCACTACCATGGGCAACAGCAAAGCCATTTAAAATGAGAAGACTATGTGATCACAAGCTCTTTGATAAAAGGACAAATAGGATACACTTGTATATGCCATTCCTTTTCCAAACTGCAATGATTCCCTGCTGTTTAGTAGGTTAAGCTCATATACCTCAAACTGATTTCTTGGTGCATTCAGTTACAATATTAGAATAAGGAACTCCAGTTAGGTATTGTGGAGAGTATTATAAGTATTCACTGCTATTTAGTCCCCTCTACTGCCAAGTGTTTGGAGGCTTCACATTTCCTTATTCAGTGAGGCCAGGTTACTTACCTTGGCATAAGAAATGATAGTATAATTTAAATTTGTCACTTCCTGGGCAGGCTGCATAGCTCCGTGGTTAGAGCACCGGTTTTGTAAAGGTGTCAATTCCAGAGAGAAACATTTAAGAGTTGGTGTATGAAAATGCTCTGAGAAGATCGTGGAAAAAACATAAGGAAAAAAAAAAAAGAGTTGGTGTAAACGTAGGCAGATTCTTTTCATACTGTCATGATAACCACTTGCATTGTAAAGGGCGGAAGCTCTGTCTTCCTGCAGTGAGTGCTCCATTTTGTAACATTTATCTTATCTCTTGCTGACCGCATCAGTTGTCCATGACTGATGGTGACTCTTATCTTATCCTCACAGGCTTGTCCTAAGCCCCAAAAGTTAAAATGACCAGGTAGCAGCCAAAGCTTATAGTTCAATGGAACCCCTGCTACCACCTTCGAGGAAAAAGACTTCTAAATCTGTACAGCCCAGAGTTGGAAAAAAAAATGGATACTCAAACCCTCCCAGTTAGGTCATAAGGAGAGATGGTAAGAAGGGCTATTGTTGAATCCATCTGTGGTCCCCAGACCCTTGTATTCTTCCTAATGGGGGCACAGAAGCATAGAGATATTATTGGTTCATGAATGTACGGCGACCTACATTATGAGTGAAACATTCTGTGTCTTTACTTTTCCATCTAAAAATCAGGAATTATTTACTACTTTCTGAGTATTTACTGTGTGTCCGGAAGTTTATTTTGGTTTATTTACAACTTACAACAACCATATAAAAGAACTGTTATTCTTTTCATTTTACAGATGAAAAGAAAATGAGGTTAAGAGACATTAAGTTACCCAAGGTTACAAGACAAAAAGGAGAGCCAAAAAGAGCTAGAGATTCACATGTGCATGATTCTAGTTTCCCTTCTAAATTACAAGAATGTTGGAAAATATAAATATACCATAATCAGTAAAGTGTCTTTTACGCTTTTCAGAATAAAATCCCATTATATGTTTCGAGTAATTTTTTAGAATATAGAAATAGCAGAGCTGTTATATATATCTTGAAATTTGATGTAACTGGAGACAGGGGGAAAAATCATCTGCAAATATTCAGTATTTCTCACAAAATTTGCATTGATGCATTTTTATTTTCCAGAGCCATCCCTCCTAGTCACAGCCATCTGGTTTCCCTCTATATCTTGCTATCTCAGTAAAGCTAAAGGAACAAACTGATCTGCTGGAGCAAATCAATTTCTCATTATCCTTAATGTGTGAAGATGAGACTGCTGACAGTGATCACAGTCTTTGTCTACTGACAGGGCTGAAAACTTGTGTTTACATAACAGAAAATGTTTTCATATAGAAGAGAAGGAATGAGTATACACGGCTGTGGGATGTGCCGTGTCTTAATATGGAAACCGATTCCACTTAACAAATAAACTTAGCAGTTCTCTGTTTGTAGAACAAGCGTGCTCTTGCTGATTATGTGGAAGAATTTGGGAAAGGTGTGCATTTAAAAAAATTCTTCAGAGTGCTTGAAAGAATTTTTTTGACAGAATGTAGAGGTAGGAAAATAAAAGCAAGGAGGCCAAAACTAAAGAGGGTAAGGGCTACAAAGATAAAGAGATGAGCTCCATTCATCATTCATTCATTCTTTCATTCATTCATTCAACCAGTACCTGTTAATACTATATCAAGCACTGTTCAAGATGTTGTTGCTAGACCAGTTCTGACCTACAGCAGTTTTATCAAAAGAATTCCCAAACACATCGATCAGTCTACCCAAATATATCCTGGTATGCATTCCCCTAGGTTATCATAGTTGTTTTCTGTATCAGATAACATGGGTATTTACTAAGTTGGTCTACAATGCTCATACTTTTATTATTATTGCTCTTAAAATGTCCAATTCACTATATTTCTTACATGCATTATAAATTTCCATTTGTTCCTTTGCCTGAGGCTGTTAATGTTTTGGTGATATAATTTTAAGAATGTCAGCTTTATTTCTATTCCTCTCTGTGCAGTACATACTGTATAGCCTCAGGAAATTGTGCCCAGCTGTAAAAAGGTGTAGGCTATTACATTTTTGTAATTCTCAGTGAGACTCTTTATTTTACAAGAATGCCTACTGAGAAATGTCTTTGTTTAAGGCACATGGACACCTGGAGTCCTAAAAAGCATAAGGAATCTGGAAACTAGAACTGGAAAAAATATGTTTTGGATATTGTTACAGTTATATAATAATTTATGAGATGAAAGGTACTTTAAGGTTTTTTTTCTTTTGTATTTATCCTTGACAATCAGCAAGCATTTAATCATTGCCTACTATAATAATAAACTAACATTTATGGAATGCTTACTATGTGCCTGGCACTGGTTTTATAAACTTTATGTTAATTTTCCCAAAGATGTGCTTCTAACCATAGCCTAACCCCGATGTGCCAGCCATGTGCCGTGTGCTTTAGGACAGTGGTCCCCAACCTTTTTGGCACCACAGACTGGTTTCGTGGAAGACAATTTTTCCACAGTGGAGGGCAGGTGAGGCAGAGCTCAGGTGGTGATGTGAGCAATGGGGAGTGGCTGTAAATATAGAAGAAGCTTCAAAGCCTCACTCCCTAGCCTGCCACTCACCTCCTCTTGTGTGTCCTGGTTCCTAAGTCTTATGGAAGACAATTTTTCTACGGACCAGGGTGAGGAGTGGTGGAGCTCAGGCAGCTTGCGGCCAGGTTCCTAACAGGCCAGTACCAGTCTCCGGCACAGGGATTGGGGATGGCAGCTTTAGGATATTAAGTAAATATATGAAGTTGTTAGCCATAATGAGGTCACACTCCATGAAGCAGACAGATATTACATTGCATCGTGGCAAATTATCTAACAGCTTTGTAATGAGGATCTGGGTTTGAGTATGTTCCATTGCTAGTTCAGGAATGCTTGGAAAACCAGAACAAAACTGATAAGTTAATATGCATGAGTTTTGGGGTTTAAACCTAAACCTAGAGGGTATGGAAACATTTGCACATTGTAGGAGTCAGTGGAGCAGTGAAGTGAGATGGTCCGATGTATGTTCTCTATCCAGCCTTATGAATTAGATGGTCTTATGAAGGTGCACGTCATAGGCAGGTGGAAAAAACCTCTACATTAACAAAGGACTCAATGAGACACAGGGACCAAAAAGGGAGGTTTGGGGGATCAAATGATAAATATAATTGAACACACAAAGGTAGTTGGGACTCCCGTGCTAAAGATTGCTTCCATAAATTGGAGGAGATAACTCTTGAAGGACTTAGTATAAGGCAGGAGAGCTCTCCCTGTTAGACTGTTTTCTTGTTCTTTACTAGATTAGAGAAGGAAGAAAAGGGAAATGGTGAATTATCAATTGGCTGTATGGGAAAAACAGTGTCAGAAATGGTCATAAAATTTCCCTTTACTCTCTGTAGAGAAGGGGAGAGGGAAGGGATACTTTTCCCCATCAAAGTATTCCCTTCCCATGCAAAATGTACGCAGGGAGCTTCCAGTTAATCATTCATAGATTTGGGGGGTTTATATGAAAATCTGCAGGAATTACTACTGGAACAGAGGGTGCGCATAAGAGTGGCAACTATTCCTGGCAGAATGGAGGTGAAAAGAGGAAATTTGATAAGATTGAATTGGAGAACACAGTGCCTAAGCTGTCTTTACTCACGAGAAGGTGTGCAGATGATGAAGATAGAGGATGTTTCCAGCAGTGAGAAAAGCGTGAGTAAAGCAGTGGCACTATCAGGGGGTTGCTGTCCAGAAACTTAAAGTAGTTCAGACCAGAGAAGAGGACAGGTGGCAAATGAGAGGCTGGAGATGTAGAGAGTGGCAAATGGCAGGCCTTCTATGCTACATGAAAGATTTCGGGTTTTATGATATAGAACAGAGTCATTACAGATTTACCTCTCATTATTATTCTGGTAGAAATTTTGACAGTGGTTTAGCACAGGAACTGTTAATCTGGAGTATGAGAACTGACAGAAGGCTTAAGGACAGGATTCATGGATACATGATCCTTTTAAAACTGTTGTCGCGATGCCCTGTGTTAAGTACTTATGTACATTTTTGTTGGAAAAGCATTCATTGCTCTCATTAAAGAGAGCAGTTCTGTGAGTCCAATAAAGGTCAAGACCCACCGGATGAAGGGAAGTATGTTGGGAGTCAAGGAGGCCAGTTAGGTGGCTGTCACTGTAATAGAGGAGATAATCAGGGAATCAGGGCCCAAACCAAGTAAATGAAAATAGGAAGCACATTTGGGAGAAGAGAGGCTTGGGAAGGAAGCAGATATGGGACACTGACTTTGACATGCCGAATTTGAGATTCCTTTGAGATCGGCAATTGAAATAAGCAATAGGCACTTGCAGACAGCCCTCTGCAGTCTTTTAGAGAGAACTGGACTGGGAAAACATCTTTTATTTATGAGAAGACACACTGCAATTGAAACCACAAGGCTGGGCATGCAAAAATAGGTGGTGTAAGTTATTTAATATTATATCCTGAGGTGCTTTGTTAACCAAATATATTGCTCTCTTCTGTTTGCCTCTTAACTGTTGGTCATATTCCATGCCTGCTCTGTTTTCCTTCTCTTCTTACCTTCTCCTTTCTTCTCTTGAGATCGTTACTTTTGTTTTAGGTGTCAACTCCAGACTTATTTCCTTTATTGATGATCCTTTCTCTCAGAGCAGGTGAAGCCTGAAGAAAGTACACTTTATTTTCTAGAGTTCCTTGGGCTTCATTTCTCAGCTTCTTACTTTGACAATGGCTTTACTTGCTTTTACATTTGACATGTGAAACTGAGCATGAACTTCGTTAAGTACCTATCTTTAGAGATGTAGGAGATAGTATAGTTTTCCCCGAGAGCTAATCTGCAGAAAATTGTTTGCCACGGTCTTGGACATCTCTGAATATGTTTTGTGAGCATATATACCCTAGATTTATTATTTATGATTGTTGTTCATTATCACATCCTGACATTGAACTCACACTGAGGATAAATGTAAGGAAAGGGCACGAAGGGAGATTTGGGTAGTTTCCAGTTTTCCGCTTAGATAAGTAGTGTGGTAATGAATGTTTGTACGTGTCTTTATAGGAGAATGTATATACACATTTTTGCTTTGTCTTAATATGGGTTGGAATTTTCTGGGTCATAGAACAAACATATATTCAGTCCTAGTAGGTACTGGAGCACTTTTCCAAAGCTGTTGAACTAATTTCCACTCCCATAAAGCAGTGTATGAGAATATTCCACATCCTCAAAATTGCTTTCTGTTGTCTGTATTTTTCATTTTAGTCATTCGGTGGTGTGTAGTGACATCACATTGTGGTTTTAGTTGAATTTTACTCCTGACTAAAGAAGTTAAGGAATTATTTATATTTATTCTCAGGCCATTTAGATATCTTCTTTTGTGAAAGTCCAGTTCAAGCCTTTGGCCAATGTTTCATATTGGGTTGATGGCATCTCCTTATTGATTTTTCTTTATCCTATGTGAGTTTTTATTTTTTTTTAAAAAAATAGATTTCTTTTAAAATATTACTGCTCATTGACAATGCATCTTAGAAGCCCAAGAGCTCTAATGGAGATGTACAAGATTAATATTGTTTTCATACCTGCTAACACAGCATCCATTCTCTAGCCCGTGGACCAAGGAGTCATTTTGACTTTCAAGTCTTATTATTTAAGGAACATATTTTGCAAGGCTGTCACTGTCATAGTGATTCCTCTGATGGATCTGAGCAAAATAAATTGAATAGCTACCAGAAAGGATTCACCATTTCAGATGTCATTAAGAATATTAGTGATTCATGGGAGGAAGTCAAAATGGCAACATTAACGGGAGTTTGGAAGAAGTTGATTCCAACACTCATGGATGACTTTGAGGGGTACAAGACCTCAGTGGAGGATATCACTCCAGATATGGTAGAAATAGCAAGAGAACTAGAATGATAAGTAGAGCCTAAAGATGTGACTGAATTGCTGCAATCTCATGATAAAACTTGAACATGTAAGGAGTTGCTTCTCACAGATGAGCAAAGAAAACAGTTTCTTGAGATAGAATATACTCCTTGTGAAGGCGATATAAATGAAATGACCAAAAAAGGATTTTGAATATTACATAAACTTTGTTGATAAAGCTGTGTCAGGGTTTGAGAAGATTGACTCCAATTTTGAAAGAAGTTCTAGTGTGGGTAAAATACTATCAACCAGCATCATATGCTACAGAGAAATTTTTCGTAAAAGGAAGAGTCAATTGATATGTCATACTTGATCATTGTCTTATTTTAAGAAATTGCCCCAGCCTCCCCAACCTTCAGCCACCCACCACCCTGATCAGTCAGCAGCCATCCACCTCAAGGCAAGATCCTCCACCAGCAAAAAAATTCCAATATTCTGATTTTGGTAATGACAGAGAAGATCATATTGTACTATCCTTTCCGCTGAAAACAATTATAAAAGCTGGTAAAATGTATTTCTCAAAAACAACTGTTTGAGGTTGTTGGGGGAGAGGCTAAAATTAGAGCTCAGTTATGGGAATAGAGAGTAGTTTCCATATATTTCAACATTTGTAGGAGCTCCACATTGGCAGTTATTTTCTATGCCGCTATCCCCCTGCCCCTTAATGATTGATGCTATATGTTGCTACTAATCTTTGCATGTGAATATCCTGTGCCTGCTAATAGATATGATATGTGTTTGGATGCTACGCTATATACGCCAAAAGGTATACAGAAAGCCATCAACATGGAGGCAAGGCCCTCCGACAGCAAAAAGATTGCCACTCGCTGAGGGTTCAGAAAATCATTAGCATTTTTTAGCAAAGAAATATTTTTAAATTAAGGTACGTGCATTGGTTTTTTAGATATGCTATTGCACACTTAATTGACTATGGTATAGTACAAACGTAACTTTTTATATATACTGGGACTTGCTTCACTAAGATAGTTGCTTTATTGTAAAAATTTTTTTCATGCAAAGTCCACAGCCAGCTGGAGAGGTGCTGCATGGACCCCAAGTCTGTGCTAGCAGCCTGCCCTGCTGCCTGGTGTTTGACCTAGATATTTGCTTTGATGCAATGGTCAGGAACCAAACCCACGAGATCTTTGAGACATGCTTATCCTCCCTCCATCTTTTTCTCTCCTCTTTCTCTCTCCTGTCCTGTCTCTTACTATGTCCCCCCATCTTTCTTTTGTTCTTCTTTTCTTTCTACTTATTTTTTTACCTTCATTATTTAAAATGTATTGCAAATGTGAAAATTGCTTTATGCAATCCTTTAGTCAGACAATATACATTGATTGGATAATTTCTAGGGTATTATCTTAATTGAACTCTGTCGCTCTCATTTTTAACGATTACTTTTAATCCTGCTGAATCCTTACAATAGTTATTTGCAAGAATCTTGTATAGTTTTAAACAAATTTTATTTATAACATGATTCTTCTACTCTTGCTCAGTAAGTTAAATTCTGGGGACTCAAAAAACAAACAAAAAACAAAGAAGACAAACTGGAGGGTTCCAGAGAAAGGCAGTTTCAGGTCCGGGTATATCGCAAACCACTCTCTTAAACACTAATTGTGGAAACAGAGCTGTAATGAATCACATATGAGTTAAATGGTCAGTTACTATGATTTTGGGGAGAGCACACCATCTGATTTTTTAAGAAAACACCTAGCCATTGAGGAGACTGCTTATATTTATAAAAGGTTAAATCACACTTTACTCTCTTTCGCCTTCTTTTCTCTTTCAAGTCACACATTTCTCCCTGTGCTACAAAAATTCATCCCATATATAGATTGCTAATTACTCAGTATATACATAAATGTTTTGCATAAGTTAGTATTAAGAAACCTGTAGAAAATCTGAACAATAATAAATGTGGCAAAGTGCTGCCATATCAGAATTTTGCAAATGTTAATAATTTTGCCATTAAAAAATACTGGGAGTGCTAGTCCTAGGCTCCATATGTTGTTAGAAGTTTCACAGATGTCTCAGAAATATAATACCATTCATTTGAATTTCTCTATAGTTAAGCCATCTGGTACAGCTAAGTTCCAGAATCTTTACAATTATTTATGATTCTGTTAGATAGAATGCCATTTATGCTATTGGAAAATAAACTGATATCACAGATATGCAGTGGTAAGTCTGAAAAAGTTCCCCCATAACGGAGATAAATGTCAATGTTCCTATTAAGATGTATCAGTTAATACTACTGTCCACATTCATCACACAAAGATGTTATAAATGGAATGATACTCTGAACATCTGCAATATCATTGAATTTTGGATTTATTATTTTGCAATATGGTCATTTTATTGTAATAAGACACATAAATTTATATCCTTTGCTAAAAATCGTGGACTTACATATAACTTGTGTTTTTACCAGAAAAAGAATCAGGAGGTGTGGGTCTTCAAAAACTTTTATGAGTTGTTTCATTCTAGTATCTTCAGCAACTTGGAAGAGATAAGATCCTCAGAAATTCAACATAGCTGGAATATCTGGTACATACTATAGCTTCCCTGTTTTCAAACACATGTTTTCACTGGCAAGATAGTATCCAATATTTGATGTTAATTCTCTTTTTGCTTCCGCAATTATCATGGCCAGCATAGGATCAAACATCAATTTGGTGAATCTTTAATGAGCATGTGAAATGTTGCAGGAGCCCTACTGGCTACAGTGAGGGTTATGAAGTTAAACTGTGAGCCCACCTTTCAAGGAGCTTGCTTTAGTCTCACTATTGTCACTGCTCACTTTATTTCTTGATGCTATAGACTTCTGTTTGCACCAAGCTTGACAGATGTCAGTGAGGAAATAAATCTCCAGAATCAGGTGGTGCAAGTTTTAAACTTCCGTATGTTCTTAAAACACACATTTAATAAACATTTATGGAACATCCTTAACGTGCAAATCTCCCAGCATTAAAAAAGAAAATAAATAAAAATGAAAACAAAAGAAGTATCTTCAAGAAATTTTTAGGCTGGTGAAAATTATAGAAAGGTAAACAAACTACAAAGTGAAATAATTTAAGTGTTATAATAGACAAAAGTAGCTTGCGTGTTGGGAGCACATTGGAAGGAATGACTAAGTCTGAAAAGGATTGGAGAAAGTTTTACAGAGTAAGATACATTTGAGCCTGTTCTTGACAAGTGACTTCATATCTTTTGTCAGCTAAGAATAAACAAAAGATAAATATCAGATAATATCAGAAAGATATTATACATCCTAAACTGGGGGATCCCTTTTGGTGATGTAAGAACTAATGTGAACATGACATATCAGAGCTTTTGAATTTTTACAATAAAGCAGAAGGCTTTATCTCCAAGAAATTCTAGAAGTTGCTTATAACATAATGAGTATTTAAGTATTTTAACATACATGACGATTTTGCAAAGACTATCAGCCACTATACCTTAAATCCTTGTGTTAACTCTTCCCCCCACCCACCCCGAGACAGAGTTTCACTCCGTTGCCCTGAGTAAAGTGCCGTGGCATCAGCCTAGCTCATAGCAACCTCAGACTCCTGGGCCCAAGCAATCCTCCTGTCTCAGCCTCCCTAGTAGCTGGGACTACAGGCGCACACCATGACCAGCTAATTTTTTTATTTTTTTTTTAGAGACATGGTCTCACCAGTGAGAGCTGGTCTTGAACTCCTGACCTCAGGCAATCCTCTTGCCTAGGCCTTCCAGAGTACTAGAATTACAGGTGTCTGCCACCGCGCCTGGCCTGTGTTAACTCTTTATATTGACTCTTATTTGAGAGTCTTGACCTGCATTTTAAAAGATGGATTTTATCATGGTGACCCCTCAATCTCATGATTTCTGAACTACCCCAAATCCCCCCATATCTCTATTATGTACAAATAACCAAATACTAGTAGGCTATTTGTCTACATATATTTTAGATCATTTAAACTAAAAACATCAAATAATCATCATAATTATCTACCAACTTCTACCAAGAAGCATTTATAAATAAGGCTGTGTGCTATGGACTGAGAATACCGAGTGTGAGGATACAGTACAGTCCCTACTGTGAGGGATTTAGAATGTAGTTGAGGAGATAGGATATTAACATAAAAAATAGCAACCTACATTTCAAAAAGCAAACTTATGGCTAGTTCTGTGACAAATGCAGAGTAAAAGCCTTGGAATTTAGGGAAGTATCAACACATAAAATCTGGAGAAATAAGAAAAGATCTCTTGGTAGGTAGGATTTAGAAAGAAAAAGGAGTCCAGACTTACTTGGCAAGAAACCTGGCAAGAAAACTAATTTGAGGGGTAGAGGTAGAATTGGGTATGTATGCATGCATGTTCAAGGAAACGGAATAGACATGTTTGACAGCAGTGGAGAATCTATTTAAAAAAAAGTGTGTTAACATTGAAGAGATAGGTGCAGTCCATGCTGTGGAAGCCTTTGAATTTTATCTATGCATGATAGGGACAAATAGATGCTTCAGAGCAGGGTGACAACACATGCAAAGTAGTATGTGGGATGGATTGAAGGAGGGGTTTGGATGCAGGAGTCTAGGCAGTAAATAGGAGGTATAAAGACCCAAGGGGATATTGTCTAGAGAACAAACAGGAAGTCAGTGTGAAAGTCATTATAGAGATTCAGCAGATTCCTATTCTTGGTCCTTTCCTCCTCTACTTTATTTCTGTCCAAAATGTGGAAATTCTTTGACCTGTTTACTTGAGGCCTGGTCTCTGCTAATGTATTTATGATGATATTCAGTAATAT
>RJWJ010045352.1:0-11802 GCA_004363605.1 Indri indri
ATGAACTTTACAAATACTTTGATAATTTTCTCAAGCTTTTCTTTGAGTAGTATATGGCTTGAGATAGTTGAGGACATGAGGCATATTAACACCTATATTTCTTTTTTCTCTTCTAGGTCCATTCGTTTTCCTTTCCTTCTATATCTGAGTAAATTATAATAGAGGAAACAAGATCTCAGGGCAGATGAAGAAGACAAAATTTAGGATACAGGTACAGATGTAGGAATCTTAGAAATAGAAAAGAACTCAAATACACTTTAGTCTGTTTTTTGCTATTGGCTTTTCAATCTCTTCCTATAACTATACACACACACACATCCTTTTTGTCTATTGTCTCACTGAGTATACTTGATTATGCTTATATCAGGAATTAAATGTATTCTTAGTAATCTACATGCGTAAAATATTTTATAGCTTCTTTTATTTAGCAGATTTCATCTTGCTCACAATTTCAATTCCAGCTAAAGGCAAGGTAAACAACTTTTTAAAGGAAAGATAACAGTCTCTTGTGAGTAAATACTCATTCAACAACATTCTACAATTTAGAGCCCTGTTTTGGCTACGTCTCCTGCTAACAAAGGCTTTCCCTTCCTGATGCTTCTTTCCAGTGTGCAGGGGGCGGTTGCCTCAATCCTCCTGTAGCAGGAGTTTGTGGCCACTCTCTTCCACGTTCTTGAAGTTCTTTGCTAAGGAGGCATTGGTTTGGTCCCCAAACCCTGTACCAGTGTCCTCTGAGATGTGGCTGGTTATATCTGAACTTGTTGACTATTTTGCTGGTACCAACTTCTAATGTCTTAGTTCCTGCCAGTTAACCCAAGTTGTGAGGTTCCTATGCTGTGTGGTTTCCTTTTCCCAATCCAGAGTCCCTTCTAGGTCCTTATGCCATGTCCATATTTCCCCTTGGGGCCGCACAGGACTTCCTGGGTATCTGTCATGTTTGTGGGAGGATTGGGGCACCCTCCTGGGTTCAGCATCAAATGCCTGCCTTCATAAGACCTGCTGTACACCTCTTTGGCCTGTTAACAGAGAAGCAGAGCACCAACCTCTTGTTTAACCTATTTCAGCTTCCTATAGACATTTTGAATTATCTTGTTCTCTCTCATTGGCCAAGGCATAGGGATGCTACTATGGATGTTCTAGTTCTGAGAAGGGAACCGGGCATCTCATCAGTTTAGCTGCATCCTCTCTGAGACTTGTGCCTTCCTTTCATGGCAAAAGACTTTCTTCTTTTTCCTTCTTTCTACTAAGCATATCCCTTGCATCATGTCATTTGTCACCTCTATACAGTGGTTTCTAGTAAAACTCTAGGACAAAAGTCCATCAGGCCTAGATCCTTATATGGGAACTGAAGTTTAAGGGACTTAGAAAAGTCTTATCTCTTTAAGCAAAGCCTCCGTTTCAAGAATCTTACTAAGTATTCAAAAAAAATCTAATCTTGAAAATGAAAAGCTGAACATGGACAGCTTTTCATCTTATATTCCTGTTTTAATTCTTAGCTGCTGTAAGGTAATGATTAAGGTTCCATTAGTTGAAGTGGAGAGGGCATCCTATACAAGGAAACATGAGGAAGAAAAGTACACATTAACATATTTTACAATATTCCCATAACAAAAACTGGCTCTGGATAACTTAATCAAAGGAAACACATTGGAAGGTTATCAGGGTTGGAAACTCAAGAGGAGGCAAAGGGATAAGTGTGGGAATGGGCAGGAGCCTGGGGTGATCGACAGTGTCCAGATGTGGAAAGCACAGCAGTGTGGACAGGATGCTGCTATTTGAGATTCAAAGGCCAGGCAGAGAGCATCGGTGGCTGAGCTAAGGTGTGAGCCTATCCTCTACCTTTACCAGGGGTGGAATCAGCGCATCAGTCAGCTTCAGCTTCCAAATGGGTTGCAGACACCTGGATTATCCTATCACCCACACAACAAATGTTGGTGGCAGGATTTGGAGGTTAGTCAACCTGGGAATTAGGGTGCTGTTAGGAAATCATTTTGGGGAAGCCCTAAATGATAAATATACACAACAAAGAAAAAGCAAGGAGGAAAGGCTCAGAAATAGAAGGTGGGATCCCCAAAAATGAGCTCCTTCTTTGCATTCTTCTCAAGGAATGCAACTCTGTGCAACTCTGTGGTTCGATGCATGACCTTGGCTTTAGCTCCCACACCACGGTATTTCTTTTCCCTGCTTTTCCAGGCTCCTCTGCTTCTTTCTTCTCTGAAGGCTGCTTTCCCTCCTTCCCTGTGTAAATGGCCCCTCCACAGCACCTGAGTTTGCAGGTCTGCTGTGCAACTAAAGTGCTGATTTACCAGAACCTCTTCATACCAATTCTAAACCTCCAAGACAGAAACCTGATTGGACCAGCTTGGTGAGTCCATGCCAAATGAGCACAGGTGCAAGGGGAATGGGTGGGTTCCAAGGGTCATGTGGCACCAACACTCCTGAGGGTGGTATGAGGCTGGCTTGCCTCTCAGAGAGGAGAGAATGGGACACAAAGTGGGAAAACGGGCTAAAAGTCTCTATGACAGGCCATGACTATACCATTACATATTTTACTAACCCCCTGATATTGAATATTCTTCATCCTCATTTCCCCCATTATAACAAATTGTGATTTAAAAAAATCCTTGGAGTTAAATCACATTTTCCCCCCTTAAGATTAATTTCTAGAAGTAGAATTGCTGGTGCAAGGAATCGTTACATTTTAGAATGTTTTGCGTATATCAAAATTGTCTTTTGGAAAGTTTGTGACAATTTATGCTACCTTCAATTAAAAGTATTAATTTTCCTCCACTCTTACCTGGGTATATTAATTTGCTTATTAGATATATTAAAGTAGTTCATTGTTTTAATTTATAAATCTTTAATTCCAAATAAAATCGAGTCTTTTTCATAAACGTATTAGCCATTGTGTTTCTTCATGTCTTTCAAATATTCTCCTGCTGTTACTGTGTTAATCTTTATTTAATTGAAATCAAATGATTGCATAATGTAACTGAGTCAAAATTTGGTCAGAAGGCCATCCTTCTTTACAGAGTTATTGGATTTATTTGTTCTGTGTGGAATATGGTGATCCTTAATTCTCTCTTTTGTCTTTAGGAAATGGAGGTGCTGTTGACCAAATCCACCAGAAGTGAAATACAGGCAGAGTAAGGTTGTAACTTTTATGCACAAATGATGTTATTGATTCGCTGACAGAGTTGGTCACATAGACACAAGATAGAGTTGATCTGTGCTCATTTTATTTTGCCACTTTGGGATAGGATAAGAAACAAACAAAGGCTAGTAATGCAGCGTCAATTGTCAGCATATTGTCTGTGGGGCTCTGCTTCTAAGTCTACATTCAACTTTCCAAATTGATATTCAAAGGTCGAGATTTTCCTGAGAGCTGATTAGAATTAACTTCTGTGTATAAGATGAAAATTGGCTTGCAAGATAATGTGCAGTAGGATGTATTTCTTCTTTTTCCCAGAGACATTTGGTTGAGAGACTGCCAATTTATGTGCTATGAAGTTTTTCAGAGAAGAAAATTAAATTATTTTATCTGTGGCTTTAAGGAATAAACATCCATCTCCAATCTTTCTAGCTGTGTCTGAGGGACACCATTGAATGTATCTTTCTAAGCTTTATTTTCACCACCGCCTCACAAAGATTATTTCTTTTTTTGTTATCATAGTAAAGGTTTACTTCTCTTGATTTTATAGACTTATCCAGCACAAATTGGATAAAGAAATATTATAAGAAAGTAGCAGTTTAACTCGATTGCTATCAAAAGTTCACAAAGGAGAAAACGTTCTAGATTAGATGAGCATTGTCCAGTGTAACTGCAGATGACTTCTTCACCAGACACTCTTCTAAAACCTCAAACACAACACACCCAAACTGTGGCAGACACATCCCGAGGTGACCATAGAGAGACCCTGCTTTCGTTTAATCCTCTCTTCTTTAATGTGGGAAAAGCCTGTGACTGGCTTCTAACCAGTAAAATATGCAAAGGTGGGATTTCACTCTTTGGATTTGTTTATGTCATATGGCAAAGTTGATGAAATGTCACTACCTTGATTAAGTATACAAGACTCTGTCTTATTACACTGCGACTATAGATTCTCCCATTGGCCTTGAAGGAGCAAATACCATGTTAGGAAGTGCCTATGGGGAGGGCCAGGTGTCAAGGACCTACCTCTAAGACCTGAGTGTGGCCTCCAGCCAACAACAAGTAAGAAGCTAAGACTCTCAGTTATACAACCACAAATAAATGAATTCTCCAAAAACCTAAAAAAGCTTAGAAAAGTGGATCTTCCCCAGTCAAGCCTCCAGATGAGGATGCAGCCTGATGAACATCTTGGCTGCAGCCCTGTGAGCTCCTGAGCAGAGAGCCCAGCTAACCCACGCCCATAGTGCTGAACCACAGAAACCTTGAGAGAGAGTAAAGGCATATTGTTTTAAACTGCTGAATTTGTGGTAATTTGTCACACAGCACACAAAATAATGCATAAACCTAAACTCATTAATGTATTTTGCTAGCCTCTTGTATTGTCTTTTTATCAGCACAACTATTTTTTCCAGTGAAATTCATCTTTGATTCCCAAAGTCCAGCAGCTACCCAATTCTGCTGATTTTATATCTAACCCATCTCTTATATGATTGCACTTTTCCATTTCCTGTTCCATTTTTCTGGCTTATACTGTCATTAGTTCTCACCTAGACTGCTGCAAATCTTTCCTTCCTCGGGCCCTCGCTGTGCCTTTATCCTGTGCAATGTTGACACATCCTCACTCTACCCAACGCTGTGCTTCCCAAAACACCTTCTACTGATACCAACCTCATGAGATGTCATTACAGTGTAAGCTCCATTGGGGAAGAAAGGTGGCTGTTTTGTCCACCCTTGTATGCTTGGTGTGAAGTAAGTATGCATAAATACTTTAGAAAATAATGAGCACACAGTTCAGAACGTTTCTGACAGAAAATTGACTATTGTAAAAGTATATAGAAGCTGGGTAATTTTTGCTTCAGGTTATAAGAGGGAGTATGATACATTATTTTTCTATTACAAGTGTTTTCAGAGCTCACGATAGTCTCAGAACAGATGTGGAGTATGAGTAGTATAAGCATCGGTGTCACTTCTGGTTCCCCTTTTAACTAAAAATTGTCCTGGTCAAGAAGATAAATTGAAGGTGGTGGGTGGATGAGGTGTGGTTCAGGGGAACACTAGATTAGACAACCAGGCAGTTTTCCTAACTTCGGCCTCAAGCATGTGCTTCCTTTTTAAATGCAAACGAATTGGGAGGAAATTGAGGGATTCCTGGGGCTGAATCTTCTTGACTTTTGCTGTTGTTGTTAAACCCTTGCAGTCTGCCAAGTCCTTTCACCCTGATTGTAATTCTCAAAGGGAATTCAATCCCATGTGTTTCTGGTTAGTTTGCACTTGAATTATCCAAAAGTTTTGTAAGAACCATTTAAAGTCCAAAAACCTTTGTGAAACTTTTCTTTCTTTCTTTCTTCTTTTCTTTTCTTTTTTTAGTAGTAGTGTGACGAAAAGAGGAAGTTGGGAAGTTGGGTAAAGAAGAGTGAGAGGAAGGCATTTTGAGTTAGAATCAGGATAACAAGGAAATCTTTCTAAAATGTAAAATTCACAAAATAATCAAAGCAACTCTTAAACCATGAAATATATGTTGTTCAATCTTCAGCGTGGTACAGCATAATTGCCTCAGTTTTGAACCTAATCTGTGACTATAATAAATGTTCACACATTTCATAAATATAGCATTTCTATAATACTAGATTTTAAATTACCTTCTGTTTTATTTCCAGATTAGAGTAGAAATTATTTTAAATGCTTGATCATATGTCATTGAATCTTTCGTCCATTAAATGAACACAGAACTTCCCAAAGGAGAGACATCAAAGGAACATTAAGCAATATAGAGATTACCAATGTCATCAGTCGCTGTCCAAAGGACTGAAAGGTTATATATTGAATTCCAATATGTATGCAGTAATATCATCTGCTGAGTAAATTTGAAAGTTAATGGCTGTATATAAAAATAAGATAAAAGTTTGTAGCATCATTACATTTTAAGAAGCATTCCAAGTGTATTGTCCCATGTAGAAATGCTCACAAACTAACGATAAGCCATGCTCAAAAGCTCCATTTTTCCTTTTTTTTTTTTTTGCTAAGTTTCAGTGTCTCAGATCCCTAGCTGAGAAAGCCAATGTGTCTGGAACTCAGGGAGAGGCCTCCTTACCTCACTGGCTCTGCATGTTATAGGTTGTATTTGGTCCAGGCTTACTCTGTTGGATTTGTATCTGAGGATAGTGAGTACAGTAACTTACAATTATGAAATGAAACTTTCTTATGAAACATTATTTCTTAACTTTCTGAAGTTTGATACCAGGATACATCTAGGATTTGAGCACACCTCTCTCAGTTTATAGCCCTCTACTCTTAGCTCGAGCCATCACCAATTGCATTCAACATCCTTAATTTGGAACGAAGGACCTCACAGCCATCATAGTAGAATTAACTTGTAATGAAATTCATGCTTACCACACCCTATGAACAGGCCACGATTTTATAGAACATACTTGGTTCCTTTGGGAAACATGTTTATTTTTGAGTTTCTGAGCAGACGCATTTTTGCAGTTGAGTAGCAGCTTGCCAAGAAGTTCTGAAATTTAGCTGTTTTAATAAGAAAAACCAAAATAGTGGTATAAGTTCTTGACCATCTGTTACTACTCTTACAGGGAAGATTACTGCCTTGGGCGGGAAGGAAGAATACAATAAATTCTTAGGTACCATGAAGTTCTAAGATTCTACAATTCAAGCACCTCAGATTCATTTATTATTTCATGTAACTTACTGTACTTTATTTTGGGTCCAGCTATGCATAGATTTCTGTTATTTGAGATGCATAACTGAGCTTCTCAAGGCTACTCCTCTGCCTTCACTGATATCTTTTTTCCTTAATCCTTGATGTCCAAAATATATTTAAAGGAAGTGGGAGATAGGGGAGGAAATGCTTCCCATGTCACATTATAAACAAGTCCTAAAATAAAAATCCTTTAAGGAGAGAATACACAGCAGTTTTAATTTTCACTAAGGTGGAAATGACTGATAGTAGAGCCTATTTAGTCAGTAAATTGTGATAGTGGACACTAGACAGCCCTGAGGTGAGGAGGGACACTCACAAGTGAAGGACACCCACCCACCATAAAATAGAGGGTGGAAAACTATAAGGTTTGCTTTAGAGTTGGCCTGTCTTGTTTTATAGGTGGAAAGGTATTACATTCACCCCACATCTTTAGATGTGATAGTTAAGTATCCCAAAGTGTAGTAGAGTCCCCACAAGTGGTTTGAGTGCCACCTATTTCTCTCTGCAAACCTTGCAATTATTTTCAGTAGGTAAAAAAGGGCAACGAATATTTAAGTTTTGCATTTAATTACATGCTACAGGGAATGGAAAGAAGTACGAAAGGTAACAGCCAGTTTAAATACAGGTAACGCAGAAGGAAAGAGAAAGATAATCTCAAATATACGTTGTCATCCTAACGCATTAAGACCCAAAAAAGTATTTTTTGCATCAAATTAAAAAATGTGACCCTTATCGTATTTGTTTTTCACAACATTTCTATTTATCGATCCAAGGTAGGCTACCGTTTAATCAGAACAGAATTAATAGTAGTAAATACTAAACAATATCACAGGCATAGGGGCAAATTCGTTTCCGTTCTTTACAACAGGCCACTCATGACCCTATTAGGAGATGTTTTAAAGGCATTTCTTAGCATTTTGAACAAAATATTTGTACTCCCTACTGAAAATAGCTTAATATGAAGTCCTAGAGGAATTCCGTCTGCCTCATAAAATTGCTTTTAGAGTGTTCAGTTTCTGGCTTCCTCCTTCCAAATGCACAGTGAATATATATTCTAATGCCAAATCCGAATTTTAGAGAAATATTTCTCTTTCTAAATAGTAGACTTTTGCCTAATTCTTTCAGTAGGGAACATTTTGCTACATTGAAATACTCAATCGATTAATCCATAATTTTAAGTGGTGAAATATAAATTAGTAACTCATCCTATGATTCCTAATATACTCAACATAACTTCCCTTTTCATACATAAAGACATTTGTTCACGCACTCCCATCCGTATGCTAGCCTGGGAAGTCATGTGCTATGACTGTTGAGAGGGTGACTGCAAATTACAGCCACACCACTTCCCTGCTATGTAGCAAGCCACTTACCCTTTGTAATGACTTAGTTTCCCGGTCTGTAAAATAGGCTCATAGTGGCAACCCAAAGAGAGAATTGCTGTCAGGAGTCAATGAGAGAGTGAAAATAAAGTTTGCACTACAGCACCCAACCTGTGGAATGCTCTCAATAACTATGAGTGATTTTTTTCTTTCTTAATTAGTCCTATTCCTGGATTTTTTTTAACCAAATCATACTTTTCTAAAAGGGATACTTTCTGCTCTTACTTAATAAAATTTAACTCTTGTGTAAGTAATAATTATAGACTGTCAATTTGTGACTAAATGCAGGATATACTGAGGCCATTATCTAGTGAATGCAGGGTTTATGGACAGCCAATCTAAACAATTTATAATCTAAAGTGGACTTTAGGATTAATTTTTGTAATTCCAAAAATAGAACTGGTTGTTAGCACAGTATAATAGCAAATTTGACCCCTGAAATCTCTAAATAAAGGCATAATTGTGGCTCATTGTATACTTCTGTTCTCATTTAGATATGTTAACAATTTATTCAGATAAGCATTAAGAAAATTATTAAGATAAATAAAATAAACACTGTGGGAAAGTACATTTGGCATTTAAAACCTTCCTTGAACTAACTATTTTAAATATGTCATTCATTATGCATCAAATTCTGAAAGACCAAACCAAACAAGATGAAAGAAATTGAGATCATCAGTTTTGCATCTCTACCAGACTGTTTCCATCACCAAACAATACAGGAGCATTATCTCCTGTCTTAAACATACAAACATACAAACCAACCTTTGACTCTATGCTTTCCTCTAATAACCACCCTAATCTGCTGTTCCCTTTTATGACTAAACTCCTCTCTGCAGCTGTCTTGTCCTAACAACTCCACTCACTGAAAGTTCTCATATCAAGTTCACTAATGACACCCGCATTGCCAAATCCCATGCCATCCTTCATTTCTTCATCTTTGACTCAGTTTATGACTTGGCCTCTAGCCCACTGCTCTGTCTTATCCCTTTGATCTCTGAGCACTGGAAGGTAGCAGGGTCAGGCTTTATGTAGCCTCTCTTCCTTCTCTGCCCTTGTTCCCCATGCGTCTTCACCCAGCGCCCTGCTTTTAAATATCTCTATATACGGATGACCACAAATTAAGTCTCCAACACCGACCAGTCCCATGAGTTACAGAGTTGTATATTCAGCTGTTGACTTCCTATCTTCACCTAAATGAAATACAGACGTACCTCGGAGATACTGCGGTTTCAGTTCCAGACCACCGCAATAAAGCTGGTATCTCAATAAAGCGAGTAAAAGAAATTTTTTGACTTCCCAGTGCATATATAAGCTATGTTAACTATACTATGGTTTATTAAGTGTGCAATAGCATTATGTCTAATAAAAAGTGTATATACCTTAATGAAAAAATACTTTATTGCTAAAAAATACTTACAATCATTGGAACCTTCAGTGAGTTGTAATCTTTTTGCTGGTGTAAGGTCTTGCCTCAGTGTTGAGGTCTACTGTTGATGATCGAGGTGGTGCTTGCTGAAGGTAGGGGTGGCTGTGACAAATTTCTTTATAAGACAACAATGAAGTTTGCCACATCAATTAACTCTTCCTTTCATGAAGGACTTCTCTGCAGCATGTGATTCTGTTTGATGGCATTGTGTCCACAGTAGACTCTCTCTCAAAATGGGAATCAGTCCTCTCAAATGCTGTTGCTTCTTTATCGACTAAGTTTATGTGATATTCTAACCGCTTTGGTGTCATTTCAACAGTGTTCACAGCATCTTCTCCAGGAGTAGATTCCATCTCAGGAAACTGCTTTATTTACTCATCCATAAGAAGCAGCTCCTCATCCATTCAAGTTTTATCATTAGTGCCGCAATTCAGTCACATCTTCAGGCTCCACTTTTCATTCTAGTTCTCTTGCTATTTCCACCACATCTGCAATGATTTCCTCCATGGAACTCTTGAAGTCATCAAAGTTATCCATGAGGGTTAAAACCAACTCCTTCCAAACTCTTGTTCACGTTGATATTTTGACCTCCTCCCATGAATCATGAATGTTCTTAGTGGCCTCAGTGGTGGATCCTTTCCAGAAGGTTTTCAATATACTTTACCCAGATTCATCAGATGAATCACTATCTATGGAAGCTGTAGTTTTACAGAATGTATTTCTTAAGTAAGACAACTTAAAACCAAAATTACTCCCAGAGCCATAGGCTGCAGAATAGATGCTGTGTTAGCAGGAGTGAAAACAACATTAATCTCCATCAGAGCTCTTAGGTGACTAGGTGCATTGTTAATGAGCGGTAACATTTCAAAAGAAATCTTTTTTTCTGAGCAGTAAATCTCTATAAGGAGCTTGAAATATTCAGTAGACCATGCCGTAAACAGATACACTGTCATCCAAGCTTTATTGAATAGTTTATAGAGCACAGGCAGAATAGACTTAGCATAATTCTGAAGGGCCCTAGGATTTTCATAATATTCAGTGAACGTTGGCTTCAACTTAAAGTCACCAGCTGCGTTAGCCCCTAACAAGAGAGTCAGCCTGTCCCTTGAGGCTTTGAAGCCAGGCATTGACTTCTCCTCTCTGGCTACGGAAGCCCTAGATGGCATTCTTCCAGTAGAAGGCTGTTTTGCCTACATTGAAAATCTGTTGTTTAGTGTAGCCATCTTCATAAATGATCTTAGATAGGTCTTCTGGATAACTTGCTGCAGCTTCTACATCAGCACTTGCTGCTTCACCTTGCACTTTTATGTTATGGAGATGACTTCTTTCCTTAAACCAATCTCTACCAGCTCCCAGGTTTTCTTCAGCTTCCTCACCATTCTCCGCCCCTCACAGAGTTGAAGAGAGTTAGGGCCTTGCACTGGATTAGGCTTTGGCTTAAGGGAATGTTGTCGTCTGATCTTCCATCCAGACCACTAAAAATTCCTCCATATCAGCAATAAGACTGTTTCACTTTTTTTTTTTAAATCATTTGTGTGTTCACTAAAGTAGCACTTTTAATTTTGTTCGAGAACTTTTGCTTTGTATTCACAACTTTGCTGTTTGGCACGAGAGGCCTAGTCTTCTATCCATCTCAGCTTTCCACATGCCTTCCTAATTAAGCTGAATCATTTCTAGCTTTTGATTTAAAGTGAAAGATGTATGACTCTTCCTTTCACTTGAAGAACACTTAGAGACCATTGTAGGGTTATTTAATTGGTCTAATTTCATATTGTTGTGTCTCAGGGAGGCCTAAGGAGAGAGAGAGAGAGAGAGAGAGAGAGAGAGAGAGAGAGAGGAACGGCTGGTCGGTGGAGCTGTGAGAAAACACACACACCATTTGTCATTAAGTTTGTTGTCTTGTGTGGGCATGGTTCGTGATGTCCCAAAACAATTACCATAGTAACATCAAAGATCACTGATCATGGATCACCATAACAGATATAATAATAATGAAAAAGTTTAAAATATTGTGATAATTACCTAAATGTGACCCAGAGACATGAAGTGAACACTTGGAGAAAGGGTGCCAATAGATTTGCTCGAGGAGGGGTTGCCACAAATCCTCAATTTGTGAAAAGCA
>RJWJ010045353.1:0-11772 GCA_004363605.1 Indri indri
CCCCTGCTCCCCCCACCAAACTTATGCCGTGGCGCGGGTCTTTGTCAAGCATTGCTCCACGAACAGGGCACCATGGAGAGCTCGAGTGGTCCCTCCACAGACCTCCCCGAACCGAGGAGGGTGCGGACCCTGCAGCCCACACCTCTGGATGCTGTACGTGCTTGGGAGGACCCAGGAAACCCGGGAACCTGCTCACGAGGAGGGAGGTTCGGGAGCAGAATTCTTTTCTAGAAAATGCCTGGAACCAGGAGCCAGGCAGGCTTGGCCACAACCCGGAGCCCAAGCACCAAGATCAAAGGTGAGGTCAGAGCTCCAGAGGGCGGGCACCAATGCCAGCTTTGTGAGGCCGCCTGCCCTCCGCTCCCCTCTAGCCCCACAGCTGAGACCCCACTAAGTACCCCTGCGGTGCGAGACCTGAAATTCAGGCTAGGTGCTACGTGCCTCCTTGACACCCACAACCGGGAGGGCTGCGAGGGCCCGACGGTGAGCTCCCTCCCGAGTCTGCCCCACAGGCAGGGTCTCCTCACCAGCCGACCCCTTATCCAACAGGCCACCTGCAGCCCCTGCATATCCTGGGCAGTGGGTTTCAGGTCCCTGCAGCCCTGCTTTGCGGCTCTACAGGGGGGATGAATGGGCTGCTGTCACGTCCCCAGCCGAGCACACATTTCCTGCTCTCATTCTGGGGACAGGGCCTAATTTGTTTCCCAGGCTGGGTTCTCTGCCCGGGCAAACGGGCCTGGAGCTGAAGCACCTCCACCATCAGTCTGCACCGGCAACTGGTGCTCAGGGCCATCCCCTGGACCCCGGCCTGAGGGGTCCGCCTGGCCCGCATACCTGACGGGTCGCCTGCACTCAGCTCTCCGTCTGGGCGACACCTGCCCCTGGAATACCAGCTGTCAAACTCTGCCCACTTGAAGCTCCCTGAGGCCGGTCATTGTATGGGGCCGGTTCTAACCAGCCATCTGCAGCCCTGACCTCTGGAACCCACACCTCCTCCAGGACGCGTGTGCCCTGGGGCACCGGCATCTTCCCGGCCAGAGCCCGGGTGCCCAGCAGTGTGTTCACCCTGCCCCTGGTTCACCGGCTCTCCCAGCACCGCGCAGGCTGCCCTGAGCCGCCCCACACCTGCGGCTCCTGCGCGCCATGATGAGCACAGGTGGGTCTCTGCCTGGAGCCCACGCGGAGCCTGGCGGCTCTCGGCAGCACTCAGCCGCCATCTGCAGAGTCGGGCTGTGGGGTCGGTGGCCTCCCTCAGCACGTCAGAGGACTATCATTTTAATCCACTTTATCCTAAGAGCAAATGATACAGTTCAGAGTTTTCTTCTCACATGCAAAATACAATTTTTATATCTTTAAATCATATAATCACTTACATTCTATTAATTGATTCTACAGGCAATTTTATTTTCCAAATGCAGCAATTACTTTATGCAACAAAGTCAGAAAATATTTTCAAATAACAACTTCAAAATTACTCATAAATAGTACAAATGAAGCTTTTGAGAGTTAATAATTTTGCAAATCTTAGGGAACATAGCCTATGAAAACGTGTTTCTTATTTTATTTTAAGGTGTTTCTTGTCCAAGATTTCACAAAAGAGTATTTGCACAGGGACCCTTGGTTTGAGATAACACAGATGGTGGAGCAGGCCTGGTGGCAGGTGTGGTTTCTTTGATGGAAACTCATGGAAACTTCCTTTGGAGCCTTTAAACAAAATTGAAATGCACCGAAGATATTCCGGCAGCTCCCCGTGCCGGAGCCAGACTGACCCTCGGCCCTTCGCGGGCAGGGGCGAGGGTGGGGGCTGGGATCTGGGCGGCAGGAGCTGCTCGGGCCGCGTCATTTCCAGGGGATGGAGGCCGGTCGGCCTGGCTGGGTGGCCCCTGGCTGCAGGGCTGTGGCCTCACCATGGCCTCGGGAGGAGCAGGACAATTCTCCAGAGGGAAGGAGAAGCCCTGTGTCCAAAAGGGCAGCGTCTCGGTGACGAGGAAGAGAGGCCCCACCCCAGGCAGGCAGGCACACGGTCACTCAGATGGCCCGTCAGTATCAGGGTAGGGTAGACTAGGTGGGTTTAGGATGTAACCGTAAGATATTATTTTTAAAATATTTGTATCATAAACCACATGCCTGAGCATAGTTACAAAACATCACTTGATGTGGTGGTTTTTTTCTCAGTTGTTTGATAAATTGTAAAATTTCAACACGATGTTTAGAAATTGGGAGACGCATTTTGTGAAAATGTACCTAAAAAGTTTCTCTGAGTACAATTCCTTTTGTCGGTGAATATTCAGCTTGTTCAATGGCCAGGCTCTTCCCTGGTGCCCCGCTCGCAGGATCGAGAGGAATTTTTCGTGCATCTCTATACACACCTGTCTGCCTACCTGCCCACCACCTGGCCACTACCTACCCACTTTGGCACCAGAGGTCGTACACACCCAAGTCGAGTCAATTCCGATCCAAGGCGGCTATAAGAAGGTCCTAAAGGCAGGGGACAAATGCAAACACCGTGGGAGTCGGCAGGAAGCACGTGGCTGGAGCAGACAGAGAGACGCCCCAGGACCTGGCGGCCCGTGGGATTTGGCCCCTGCGGGACACGGGGAAGGGCGGGGTAGGCACGGCATGAACTGCGGCTTCTGACGTGGGTCGGGGAGACCTGCCCGGCTGGAAATCCGCTCACCCACCGGGGAAAAGACCGCTGGAGAAGACGGGATCCCCGCTTTCTCTGACGGCCCCCACTGCTCCAGTGAACGGGCCCCAAACAACGCGCAGACTCGCCCAGCTGAGGACGGGCTGGAAAAAGCTTGTGTTCAGGATTCAGGATGTGGAAGCCCATGGAGGGGAAGCTGAGGGGAAACCGAGGCAGGCGCTGCCTCCCCCTGTTCCTGTCGATGCAGAGCCCCAGACGCCAGACCTGCGGTGGGCGCGAGAGGCCCCGGGTCTGTCCCGTGCAGCCTGTGCACTGTCCCTGGCTCTGGGAGGAGCAGAGACGAGTCTTACTCAACACCTTGTGGAGCAAAGTGCTGACGCAGACGGGTGCTGGGTGCGAGCCGCCCCCCCGAGCACGGCCGTTTCCCCGTCACTGAGGGCTCGGTGCCCGCCGACCCTCCTCATCGCCGACTTGCTCAGGTCCGTGCGTGTGTGCAAGGGAGATATGTGCGATTTCTCCAGCTGAAAATCAATTTTACCTGAGACTTTTATTCTCCAAAGTGTTTTCTTAAGTAAATAACTGCTAAGCCTAGAAAAATATCAGGGAAATCTTGGCTTTTCACTTGTTTAATTCAGAAAAATGGTACCTAGTTTCCCGCTACCCAGGGGCCGGCCTGGTCCCCTTTCCTCGTGAACAGCAAAATCGCAGCCAGCTGTTTGTCCAGTACTCTTCTCACATGCTGTTAGTTTCCGAGATGCTTTCTGCAACGGCCTGGCTTTAAACAAGGAGACAAGGCTAAACTATGGGCGACTGCACTGCCCGTGGGCGTTGCTTTCGGATCAGTGAGCTGACGAGACAACGATAACAAACAAATAAATACCTACAACGTGCTGCACCGGCAACGTCTATGACGAAAACACGCAAAGCACCAAACACCAGAATAGACTTACTTTAGTAAAATCAGCCGCAGATATCAGAGAGTGCGTTATGCTCCATCTTAATTAAAAAATAGTAGCTCTGCATCTAAGACGGTGCCTGGAAACTACTAATTTAGTGAGCCCACGGGTGTGTGTCACGCACCTGTGCAGATGCAGAGCTTCAGCGAGAAAAGAAAGCGTCCGACAGTCAGGACATAGGACCGCGCTCTAGTCCGGCCGGGAGCTGAGCGCTGGGGCTGTGCCTGCTTGGGCGCACGTCCCCCCGTCTGGGCGCAGCGCGACGGCGGGCCTGGCTCATACAAGGAAATGAGCTCTTTGCTGACCTTAATGCTGCCATTTCTGACCCTGGAGCCGATGTCATTGCTTCCTATGACCCTGAATTACTCATCCCACAGTGCTCGGTGGGCTGAAAGTGCCCACAGCTCGTGGGGTCAGCGGCGTCCACATTCCCAGGCCCTGATGCTCTCAGTGAGGTCACCCTCATCTCTACGTAGCCCTGTCCTAGGGAGCCCGCAGCACAGAGGCCGCTTTCTGCGCAGCCTCCGGAGACGTGAGCGAGACGATGTTGCAGTCACGTGAGCGCACGGATACCATCACCTTGTCTGTCGTCTTTGTCGGGAGCACCTCACTGTCCCCCCACGCTCCAAGGGAGGGGCCGCGCCAGGGTCTGGCCACCACGCTGCCTTTCAGGGAAGATGGCATTTGCTTGAAACTGGATCTGAGACTTGGTTTGCTTGTTAGGGCCTGAAAGGTTTCCGGATCAAGTCAGCAGTCTAGCCGGAGGTTACTCTGCCACGCTCTGGTTGCTCCTGAGCAGTGGGTATCCGTCCCTCTCTCGTCCAGAATGACTGGCCCTGCCTCACAGTGCCCTGACAATCTTCTGGAACCCTCCAGTTTGAGCAATCATGTTGGAAAGCTAATTTCTCTGCCTCTTGGTTTCTGCCACCAGGGGTGCTGATAGCTAAAGGGCGATGCTGACCTGCTATGTCGAAGCTCGCGCTGCCACCCGCCTGGCACTGCGCCGCCAGGGCTCCGCCCACACTCCTGCCCGAGCTCTCCAGAGCCACCAGCAGCCACTGGCAGGGACATTTGAGTACAAGGAACAAGGCCGGCTGGCCTAGACGGTGGCCCTGGGGCCGGGACCCAGGACAGACGGGAAGAGGCCAAGCAGCATCCACCGGGTGAGCGGGGGGGCCCAGCCCCAGGAGCGGAGGAGACCTGCTGGAGGGGGTGGGGCAGACCCGGGATGGATCGAGGTCTCCCCTTTGCACCCTACGTTCCGCAGGGCTCAGGTGAGACACTGCAGGAAGGTGGGGAGGGGGCGGCTGGGAACTGGCGGGAGGGCTGGAGGCCCCTCGGGATGAGGCGCGACACGAGGCAGCAGCCAGGAGAGAGCCTCAGCCGTGGGCCCAGGCCCCGAAGCACAGTCGTCACGCAGAACTGGCACTGGGTGAACTGCGGCTCTGTGGGGACGACCAACAAGCCCAGGGACAAACACCTGGGGCCCCCTCCTCCCTCAGCACCTCCCGCTGGGAATGCCCCATGGCTGGGCCCAATGGGTGTCAGCTGTCCCGGATGTCCGCAGTCACCCTCCGGGACACAGGGCAAGGGTGCCTGTCATCCTCTGCAACACATGACAGCGTGTTTGTCATCCTCTGTGACACGGGGCAGCGGTGATGGTCACTAAGAATCCACGTGGGAGGGGACGGCCAGTCCTGGGATTGACCAAAGATAAATTCAAACCGAGGACACGTCTCTTCGGAGTCAGGAGGGAAATCGGTGACTTCTCAGATTGGCAGGTGCAGCTCACAGGTGAGGAAAGAGAATCCAGCCTGGATGACTCGGCCCAGCCCATGGGCTTACCTGGAAGTCAGCATCTTCCAGAAGGATGCGGGGGGCGGGGTGGGGGGGGGTGCCAGGGCAGCAGGAAGTTCAGGATCCCACAGAGCAAGGCGGGAGCGGGCAGGTGGCCGGATGATCAAAGAAAGCGCCCTGCGGCTTCAGAGGGAGCAGAGCTCCCCGAACACTTTGATTCGCAGCCAGGAGGACCCAGTTTTGGCAAATGAGAAGCGGAGTCTGCTGGATGCTATTTTTAATGACATGTTTAATATGTATGTATTTAAGTTTTGAAATAGCTTCAGACTCCCAGTAGTTGCCCCAATCGTGGGGTGAGTTGGAGCTCCCTGCCCGCCCGCCTCCCGCCGACGGCCTCTCGTGCCTTCCTCGAGCATTGTGGACACCGGGACCTTGGCCTCAGCACGACGCTGTTGACGCAGAGACAGGCCTGATTGGGGCCTCGTCCATTTTTACATGAGCTCTTTCTCCAGTTCGGCGTATAAGTCTAAGAAACCCCGTCCCACACACAAATTCAAGTGTCATCGACACAGCCAGGATGCGAAGTGTCCAGCTCCGCAAAGAACCCCCCCACCCCTGCCGCTACCGATCTGTCCTCTGTCACTGTGATATCGTCACCTCCAGAGTCCTGTGTGAATGGCACTGCACCCGTGTGACCACTGCAGGCCGTTGTCACTGAGTGTGACGCCCTTGACCTACACCCACACCATCGCATGCGCCAGTGGCTCACGGCTCTGCGTCGCTGCGTGGTAACCACTGCGCGGCCCCACCACGGTGTGCTCGCCCCTTCGCCTCTTGAAAAACGTGGGTTGTTTACAATTTGGGACAATTATAAACACGGCTCCTCTGAACACTTGAATACACGCTTTTTTAATGAACACAAGTTTCCTTGTTCTGTAAGACAAATACCCGAGTGTGATCGCTGCGCCACAGGATAAATATACATCCAACTTTGTAAGAAACTGACAAACCGTTATCTCGAATGGATACACCGTTTTGCATCCAAGAGTGAGAGCTCCATTTGGGCCACATCCTGTTAGCACTTGGTACTGTCAATTTTCTTTATTTTAACCATCCTAGTAGGCGTGTAGAATTATCTCATTCCAGACCCGATGCATGTGTCCCGGTGGTCACTGGCATTAGCATCCTCTGTGTGACGCTGTGCCCTCCGGTTCTCTAAGGAAGACGCAGCGGTGGGTGTTTGGTGAGGTGTCTGTCCAAGTCTTTTGACAGTTTTCTAATTGGATGGTTGGATTTCTTATTGATGTGTTCAGAGAGTTTTTATAAATGTTAGATACAAGTGCTGTCAGATGTGAGATTTGCTATTATTTTCCTCAGTCTGTGTCTTATTTTTTCATTCTCTTAATAGAATCTTCCACAGAGCAAACACGTTTAATTTTAACAAAGTCTGGTTTGTCAATGGTACTTGCATGGATTGTCTTCGTGTCATGCCTAATAACTCTGCCTAAGACTAGGCCAAGAAAGCCTTCTCTTACATTTTCTTCTTAGAGTGTCATAGTTTTACATTTTCCATCTAGATCTATGATCTGTTTCAAGCTCATTTTTGCACAGGGCATGAAGCACTGGCTGTTTCTCAGAAAGCTTTGCCTCCTGATATAACAGAGAACCTCTACAGGTGGCCTGATGCCACCTCCCTTCCTCTTTCGGTTCTGGCTATCATTGTGATGACGTGATGCCAGGAGCTGCAGCAGCTATTTTGAAATCATGAAGTAAAATGTTTCAGGATGAGGAAAAATGTGACAGGAATAATGGAGTAACAGAAAAGAGTCACCGGACCAAGCTCGAGACCTGATACCTCCAGACGTCCCATCCAGTAAGTGACAAATGTCCTTATTCTTCAAGATCTTGTCAGAGTTTTCTCTTCCTTACAGTTTGGTGCATAGGAACAGGTGCCCCATTTAGTCAACGAGGTCTTGGTGTGCAGGAATCACTCATCACCTTCTGGTCCCAGAGTCCACACTCTGAGCCCAACAGGGAATGGAAGACACTTCTCTCGTGCATTTCCCAGCAAACCCAGCTGACAGGGGAGTCAGCCCCACTGTGAGGAGTGAGGTGAACACCCACAGCTTGTCAGCAGTTTCACCACTGGCCAAACCCCCAAATTCAAGGGTCCACCTCTGTTTCATACAACTGTGAGAACTTCAAATGTTTAGGTTATGTTCAGGTTGCACTGGGTCAGGCTGACAGACTGAACTAGTACCCGCAGAGCCATCAGAAACGAACTCACTATGAAACACATGCACTTTCCAGAAGAAGTCACTGCACCTATCACTATAATAATAATAGATGTTCGAAGGATCTAATGCGAGCTCTTTGTAATCAGGCTGCAGCTCCAGAGACGCTTATCTGAGTTCACTGCGTGGTTAATTGTGGCTAACAGGAAAGCTATGGACATGTGCCAATATTTGTGCAGAGAGCAAAGCTGCCCGGGGACTGTCCCCTGGGGACTGCAGCTCAGCGTGGCCAGTGTCCAAAGACTGCAGGCCCTGCTTGCACAGGGCAATTTAGACTGCAGTGCAGATTGGATGGAAATACATTTTGAATATTGATGCTAATGGTGTCAGAGGTTCATCATCAGACTCCAAGCTCCTAATTTGAGACCCGGTGGTGTGTCTGTGTGGAAGGACGGGTGGGAGGTCAGTGGCAATCGTTCTGGTGGAGGACTAATGGCTCAGCTGTTCACCTTTCTGGAATCGGGAGAGCTCCGTGTGGGCGTCACGATGTGAGAACATCAAATGCTTAAGACGCAGGCTGGCAAATCCCCCAACAGCCCAGAGTTTGCAAAATCGCGCAGCTGTTGGCCTGGCCCGGGTTCCCCAGAAGCAGCGCTGGACATGGAACTTGGGCTCGGCTGATGTTCTGGGGGGTCCCTCCCAGGGGGTGGGATGGTGCGTCGAGCTGGGGAGGCTGGGGAACGGGTGTTCCAGTCGGGAGCGTCCGGGGCGTCCTCTGAGTCCAGCCTGCACTGCTCCGACCCACTTGCTTTCCACGTCAGGCCGACCCCGTCCGGGCACAGCTTCCCCAGTGTCCTAGCGCCAGCCGCAGGGAGGGCTGACCCCAGGCCGCGCGGCTCCCCGTCTGCCACCCATTTGGGGAACCCCGTCCTTGGCTGGCCCCTTCCCAGCCCAGGTGGCTTATATGTCAGAGTCCCCGACTCCCGTCCCTGAGGGGTCTGGGTCCCCACGTCCCCATCAGGCTGTGGCTGCTGCATCTGCCGTGGAGAGTCAGCGCCGGAGCCCCGGGGTGCCAGGAACGTCTCCTGCATCTTGGTGGATTCCCGCCAAGGGAGGCTGGCAGAGAGTCAAGCAACGGCAGTTAGGAAAGACGGTGAAATACGGTGAGCCGTTAGCTTAAGCGAGAGAATGAGCAAGGCTGCGAGGGAGGAGCCGTCGACCCTCCCCGGAAGTGCGCAGGGAGCCGCGTTCAAGGCAGAACAGAGATGCAAGGAAACGTCTGTGCTCCGTTCACCCAGCGCCCTGACGCGGACCTTTCGGAGCCGAGAACCGAGCTCTGCCCTCGGAGCAGCCTTGGCGGCTCCCTCGCTCCGGGTGGGCAGGCGGGGAGCGGGGAGCAGGCGGAGGAGGGAGGAGGAGGAGACAGTGGAACCCCAGGCACGGTGACAGCGCTGCCCCTCCAGACGAGACGGGGTCTCAGAGCCAGAACGTGAACACAGAGACGCAAATGCCAGGCCCAGGTCGCAGGTCCCGGCCCCGGGTCAGGGCAGGGAGGGACCCAGGACCTGGTGTGCCCATAGCCCTCAGCCCCACGAAGCGTCCCTTACACGCAGACCACAGCGCATTTCCTGCCCAAGCGCGATGCGGTCTCTGAGGCTTCCCCGACGCAGGGCGGGTCGCTCAGACTGGACAGAACCGGAATGGACGTGCCTCGCCTGGCCGAGTCCCCTGGGCGCTACCAGAGTTTTGTTAGAGGTGCGGTCTGAATGGCGCTTCGGTGAGCCCAGCCAGGCTGGAGGGGTCGGGGGTGAGGGGGACAGTGGCCAGGGGTGTGCTGAGGGTTGGCTGAAAGGCCAGGACAGGGACGTGCTGCCGCACCCGGAAGGACGGAGGCGTGTGGCAGGGGCGGGCTGCGGTCTCCCGCGCTTGCCGGCGATGGCCGCAGCCACCTCACCCTCCCCGCCCAGGGCAGCAGAGTGTCCGAGGGGCTGGGGCCAAGGCTTCAGGGAAGCCAGGAGGCTGATTGAACCCGTCTCCCAAGCCATGCCGCCCTCCTTCTTCAGTTACGTGCGGAAGGGACGGGCTTGCCAGCCCTCCCGCCATGACAGACGGTGGCCTGGGCCTCAGTGGTGCCCCGCTGCACCCTCCACCTGGCGGGTATTCCTGGGAGGAGGGACCTCGACTGCTGGCCCTGGCGGGGGCCTCGCCACTGAGTGCTCTGCCTTCCCCGGGAGGGGACGTGGGTGGGCAGAAGGACTGTCCCTCAGTGTCACTCCTCCCCAGGAGCCGGGGCTGCGAGGCTCCCTCCTGCCCAGGGCCCACGTGCTGTCCCGAGGGCGGAGCCAGGGCAGGTGGCTCCCAGATGCCATCGCTTGTCTTAGCTGGTCCCTGCCGCTGAGGCCACCGATTAGGGTCTGGCACCTGCAACAGCATCATTTCGAAGGGCTTTCAGCAGCCTCGCAGGGACCTACTGAGTCCTCCCCTGCCCCGGGTGCCGCACGCTGGGACAGATCCCTCAGAGCTCACGTCTCCTGCAGGGGAAGAAATCTCCTGGGGCAGGGAAGGGGCCCTGGGGCGGCCAGGCAGGGCCTCAGCCTCCCCTCGAGCTGCACACCCTACAGGGCCTCAGGGGTTTGGCCAGCACAGGTGAGGGAGGATGTGGACCTGCACCTGTCCCCTGCCCTGGTGTGCCCAGGAAGCCACAGGCACATCCCAGCTTCCATGGGGCACCAATAGGTACAACAAGATTCTCTCTCTCTCTCTCTCTCTCTCTCTCTCTCTCTCTCTCTCTCTCTCTCTCTCTCTCGCCATGGCAACAAGAGCAGATGTCTTCATTCCAGCTGGGCTCCTTCTGACCACTGATGCTCGGCGCTGCGTCAGTTACAGCTGTGGGAAGGGGACACAGGACCGGGGGAGGACAGCCAGCATCTGGGCAGAGCCCTGTGAGCCAGCCTGCCATGGGGGCTGGTGACTCTGGTGTCCTTGGATCTGCACCAGGTAACCAGCTTCTAGGAAAGTCCCAGGATGGATGGGTCTGCCCCCCCTGACTGAGGGCCCCACGGTGCCCACGGACCCTGCCCAGGTCCAGGGCAGGCCAGGGCGCCAGCTTGGAGAAGGCAGGTGGGCTTCCCGGCCCAGACGGTGCTATCAGCCTGTGGCAACCTGGCTGGCATCTCCCCGGAGAGAGAGGGGGGATCCCTGCGTGGAGTCCCACCCTCGGCCCCTTGCGCTGGCACGTGGAGGTACGGCTTACGGATGAGAACTTTCTCCGTTAGGAAAATTCTACAGGAACAACCGATAAATAAGGGAACGGGGAGAGTCATAGCTGAGTATGCGACTGGGGAAACAGAGCACGTGTTCTCCTTGTTTAAATGCACACGCGTCGCGCCTGCTCTGTCCCGTGTGTGCAGACGCGGTGAACAGGGGCCACGGGCGACCCGACTCCGGCGGGGCCTGCTCCGCGCCCGTGCTGTCTGCGTTCAAACAGGAGAGACAAACCTGAGCCATAAAATGTGCATTAAATTAATTAGTAGCCTCATAAAACTAGCGAAGGGGCGTAGATTCTCTGTGGCTTTTTTTTTTTCTTTTTGCTTATTCAGCAAACACCAAGATCCGTCACAGGTCGGTCCCGAGTTACCACGAAACCCTAATGAATCTGCATTTTTTCCTATTTGCTTTAAGGCCCATGTCGGCCTGGTTGCACATGCAAAAGAAATAAATTCGACTCCGAAAGGCTCCCGGTGTAAAATAAATATCCACAGACAGCTTTCCTCGGGGCCTGTGAAGAGGAATCACATGGGGTGAGACACAGCAAAATTGTCCCCAAATTCTCTTCACCACCAGTGTCCCCGTAATCCTGAGCAAGACCGGCAGCTTCCCCCAAAGCCCCTTTCGGACACGCGCACACATACAGACATGCACACACACAGACACGCACACACACGGACACGCACACACGCACACACAGACGCGCACACACGGACACACACACAGGCTCCTCTTCTGAATTACTGTTTCCTTCCAAACTTGTTTTTCTCCTCTTTACTCCTCAAACTTCTTGGCCACCACCCAGGAACACTTGACACAGAGTTGTCCCTGTCACATCACAAGGGGTCTTCACTGTGACTCCACAGTCTCA
>RJWJ010045354.1:0-11777 GCA_004363605.1 Indri indri
ATAAGCTGGTCATCATTTACTGGTAAGCCCCAAAATGAAATCTCCAGATTTAGTTATATGTACATGAAAAAGACAATGCTTGGATACCCAGAATTTTTAATAAATTCTCAAGGAATTTCTGGCAAGCAGGATATTGAACCATTTGGCAACTGAAATAGGCTTCTGCTGGTGTGGAAACAGCCTGCCCTCCTGTGCCTGCGTACACCTTGTGTGGATTTAGCAAGCTTGACCCTGACACGCGACCTCCAAATCACTTCCAAATTCAGAGAATGTCCTCAGCCCAGCGAACGCTTGGGGAGCCCAACAAACACCGGCGTCTGTTGGCTTAAGGCAATTTTGTATGTGTGTGTTATGCCAATTCTATTCACAACAGGTGAGAATATTATTGTTAAGAGAAAAGAAAGCCACCTACATAATCACTAGTGTGTCCCAATTCCCTCATTTTCCAGCTGTGTCTACACCTTTAGTTTGTTCTCCTGCCTCCTGAAAATTGGCCGGATCTCCAAACGCCCCCCTTCAGAGAAGCAAGGCCATTATTCCCTCAAGTCCGGCCTCATTTGGAAAATCAGAGAGGAATTCCCCTTGATGAGGGAGGCTTCTGGAAGGAAGGCTTCCAGTGTGTCAGCAGGCAGTGCTGTCAGGGGTGCTGTTGGTTACTTATTTCTGTCACCCCATCTCCTGTGTGTCCGTGACAGTCACCATGGTGACTGCCAGTTTGCGTGCAGAAAGCTGGTTTATCACAGGCTGCCTGTCCCCTCAGCACCATGCCTGTGGCTTGGAGAGCTGCCATCAGGGTTATGGCTCCGGGGACCGCATGGCTGGGCTTTTCTCCTGCGTGGGGGGCTGAAAGACAAAACTATGAGCCAACCTGTATTTTTTTTTTTTTTCCTAAGAGAAAGATCAACTCTAAAAATAGCCAGGAAACTTTAAAACTAAATCACAAATTATAGCCAGGGAAAAAAATAGTGATCCAGTTCATTCTAAATGAACTTTACAGGCATGTGTTTTTTTCTTTATTAAAAAGTTAACTCTTAGCTACCATGGCTTATGTTTAAGAGATAAAGTTCTGTTTCCTTAAATGATCTCATAGGGCAGTAGGGCAGCATAGCCTGGTGGTTAGGAACAGAGACCGGAAGCAGGACTGCCTAGGCTTGATTCCCAGCAGTGTGATCTTGGGCAAGTGACCTAACCTCTTCATGCCTCACTGTTCTCATCTGTAAAATGGGGATGATAATAGTACCTACCTCATAGTGTTACTGTAAAGATGAAATGAGTCAATATATGTAGTGTGTGCTGAGCAGTGCCTGACATACAATAGATGTTCATTAAATAGGGTCATAGGCAGAGACAGGCATTAATTTGCTTTCTTAAATTTCCTAACTCTTAGGGAGTCATTACTGAAATGATTCTGACTTCTCTAGCCCTTACTCATCAGCCAGCTCTTTAATCCCTAACTCCGCGAACAGCCATCCTGAGTCTCGGCAGGAAAAAAAAAATCTACATGCTGCATTTTAAACAAAACATTTTACCAAACACTATATATACTATATTCTAATATATATATATATATATGCACAATCTATATTATACTAATGCATATATATGTGGGGCCATCATTAACATATATATATATATCTATACATATAGGCTAGGAAGAGAGAAAAGAGAACCTTTATATGCTGTTGATGGGAATGTAAGTTAGTACAGCCATTTTAGAAAACAGTATGGAGGTTCGTTAAAAAACTAAAAAGAGAATCACCATATGATTCAGCAATCCCACTGCTGGGTACGTATCCGAAAGAACTGAAATCAGTATGTCAAAGACGCCTCTGTACTCCCATGTTCACTGCAGCTCTATTCACAACAGCCAAGATGTGGAAACAACCTAGCGCCTGTCAATAGATGTATGGTTTTAAAAAATGTGGTATACATACACAATGGAATACTATTCGGTCTTCAAAAAGAAGGAAATTCTATAATTTGCACATGGATGAATCTAGAGAGCATTATGCTAAATGAAATAAGCCAGGGGCAGAAGGGTAAATACATTATCTCACTTCTACGCAGAATCCAAAAAGCCGAAACTCACAGAGATGGAGAGTACAATGGCGGTTATCAGAGGCTGGCAGGTAGACAGGAAAGGGAGATGTTAATCAAAAGGTACAAAATTTTAGCCAGGAAGAATAAGTTCTGGTGATCTATTATTGCACAGCATGGTGACTATTGTTACTAACAATGTATTGCATATTCCAAAATTGCTAAAAGAATAGATTTTAAACAGTCTCACCATGAAAAAAATGGTAAATATGTGAGGTGACAGACACGTTAATTGATTAGCCTGATTTGATCATTCTACAATGTATGCATTATATCAAAACATCCCACTGTACCCCATAGATACATATACAATTATTATTTGTCTATTAAAAATATAAAAGAGACTCATATGTGGAAACATGTGCAGAAGGAAGATGACATGAATCCACAGGGAGAATGCCGTCCATAAGAGAGGCATGGAGCAGATTCTCCCTCACAGTCTTCAGAAGGAACCTACTCTACAGACACACTGATTTCTGATTTCCAGCCTCCACATATACATATATATATAAAATAGGCCAGACACAGTGGCTCACGCTTGCAATCCTAGCACTCTAGGAGGCTTAGGCGGGAGGATCACTTGAGCTCCGGAGTTGGAGACCAGCCTGAGCAAGAGTGAGACTCCATCTCTACTAAAAATAGAAAAATTAGCCAGGTGTTGTGGCATGCACCTGTAGTCCCAGGTACTCAGGAGGCTGAGGCAGGAGGATCACCTGAGCCCAGGAGTTTGAGGTTGCAGTGAGCTACAATGATGCCATTGCACTTCACCCAGGGCAACAGAGCAAGACTCTGTCTCCAAAAAATATATATATATATATGTATGTATATATAATAAAAATAATAATAATTACTGGCCTTTACCAAGGACTACACAAGGTTCACAATGATGATTCTCAATCATGACTATATATTGAAATACCTTAAGGAAAGTTTTGAACATACAGATGCCTGAGCCTCCATCTATACTTATTGAATCTTCCAAGATGGGGACCACATGAGATAACACAGGGGAGATAACACAAAGGAAGTGGATTGCCAAATCAGATTCAACAGGAATTATAGATCTTACCTAGGACCAAGTTAACTAATGACTCAAAGGATACAGACAAGAGCAAAATTTGCATCAAGCATTCTCCCCTTGGAGAGGTTTGAAATTGTCAGGCAAAAGTGCCTGTATATATCCTTCTTTTCCTGCATAAAAACGCACACATGTGCACAGAGGGAAGTAAATCTCCATGGAAATCAAGCAGCGGGGAGGGGGGAGTGGGAGATGGGCGAAAACCTACCTAACAGGTACAATGAACACTAGGTGACAGGCCATGTAACCAAAAATATTTGTACCCCTGAAATACTTTGAAATAAAAAAAAAAAAATGCACATTGGTCCAGATTGAACATCAAAGGGGGAAGCAATGGATAAAGTTCACTGCCTGAACAGAAAGAGCCATTTTTGTTATGGAACATCTGCTCGTTATACTCCATTAATTGCATAGCTTATATGACATTTTCCAGCAGGCTGTTCCCCAGAAATTCATAAACTCCAGGCTTACTTACAATAAGTAACCTAGACAGACACGGTCCATTCTGGTAAAAGCATTCTATAGGTAAGGACTCCCCAGCCAGTAAATAGAAAATGATACACATAATCCATGTTTTTGCAGATACTCCATTGACAGAAGCAGTGACCCTGGAAGATTTTTCTATGTTGATATTACAACAGGTGCCCTAATGACTGCAAGACCCCTAGACCGGGAAGAATTTTCTTGGCATAATATCACTGTCCTTGCTATGGAAATGAGTAAGTAGCACAATAAATTGGTCTCCATGCAGTGACAAAATATGTGTTGTAAAAAGTGGAAGTTTCTAGAACTTGTAATAAAAATTATATTAAGGGAAGAAATGGTATTTATGGTTTATGCAAGTAAGGGAATGCATTCAGTTCAGATATTTTTTGAGTCTCTCCTGTGTACTTCGTTCTTTGCACAGAAAACACTCAAAAGCAGAAAAAGATAGCATTCTCACCCCAAGTAGCTATGAGGAAAAGGGAAGATTCCTGAGAAATCTACAAGGTTTTCAATATTTAACAAGATCATGAATGCGCAAATTGTATAAAATATTATTGGATGAAAGGAAGCATTTATAACATTACTCTTCTTACAGACACACACATCCATGTCTACAAGAATTTGAGATAACTTACGATAAAAGACAAATTTAATACAATAAACTTATAAATGGAATGGAAAATTAATAAAGACTAGATTAATATATATTATACATTTAACAAAAATTTGACTATAAACTACTACAGTCAATTGCTTTTTGTATTACCTGGTGATGGTAAAGATTCAGAAAAATGGTAATCCCGAACCTATTGGCAATATCCAGGCACAGCAATTCAGGAGTGCAATTTGGCAATATATATTAAGATTTCCCAAAATATTCATACTCTTTTTCTCAGGAATTCTACTGCTAGTAATTATCTTAAGGGAGTAATTATAGACATCAACAAAGATTTATATATGAAAATGTCCACTGCAATGTTATTTTAAAATAGAGGGGAAAATGGCAATTACTTAAATGTCCAGTAATAGGAAATTGACTAAATAAATTGTGGTACAACCTACAGCAAAATGAGAATATCATATAGACCTTGACACCTATGCTTTCAAAGTATATACAGTGATATAGGATAATCTTGTCCTAAAATATTAAAGTTCTGAATCCAACTCTTATTTGCTTAACTGTAATGTGTGTGTGTGTATGTGTAGCTCTACATTTTTTAACACATATACTGTATAATGTTACATATACAACAGATACCTCTGGTGGTAGGATTGTGGATCATATTTCTCCTATGTTTTTCATGAAATTTTCATTACTCTTTCTACATACAAATACCACTGTTATAAAGACAAAATAAATTTTAATTATGCTGGCACTTTCTGGTAACCAAGCAATGGAAGTATTTAGGAGGAAAATCGTAAAGTATAGTTATTTTTGAGAAAGAAAGAAGAAATAAAAACGAACCAGAAGAACAATGCCTTCTGGGATTTAGTGAAATTATTCACCAAGAATAATTTCTGTGTCTTGTTCTTTCTATTTCATCTCCTTGGGGTGGTGACAAAAACAGAAAAAGACAGGGAGGACACTCCCGGGGCTGTGAAACTATCTTGTGTGTGGTGGTGCCAAGCACAAGACACAGACCAAAAAGACATATTTCCTCGTGTGTGACTATGAGAACCTCTGCTCCGGCCAAAGATATGGATTTGGTGTGTGTTTGATCCCGTAATATCCCCTTAGTCCCCAAGCAGAAATGAATGTGCAGTGTTATCTGTATTCCAGTGAATAACTTGAAACCTTTGGAAATATAATTCAAAGAGCTGATTATTCCACAGGAATAAAGCCAAGCAGTGCCACGTGGTATGCATCCAATCAGAAATGGGCTGTTTCAAAGCCTAGAATATAGAGTTGACCTGCCTTTCATTCCAGAAACAGAAGTATGAGCCAAGTGGGAGATTCGAAACCTCTTTTTAAGATTCACTTTGTGACATTTTTCTCCCCTCATACTCCTAATAGCAAACACACTCTCCAACACACGCCTTGTTCTGTCCATGCCTCTTATGTCTGGCCAACTCTGAGTAGGCGACATGCATCCTACACTTGTGTTACCATTTCCATGTACTTTATCCGTTCCTCTAAAACCCAGCCTGACCAGGTAAATACTGACTTCCAGGAAACAGCATTCTTTTTCTGCATTACTCAACTTCTGTGCTTTGGTTTTCCTTGTGTTCTCTTTAGACAACCCCTCCCAGGTTGGAAGTGTTTCTGTCACAATCAAAATCTTAGACGTGAATGACAATGCCCCAGAGTTTCCCAGATTCTACGAAGCTTTCGTCTGTGAGAATGCCAAAGTGGGACAGGTATGGCACCCTGTGAATGGCACACCTGGGTTAACCCCCGATATATGGAAACAACCGTTACAGATAACCAAATTCTCCATCAAATACATTTCGACTCCAGAAACTAACAGTTTACAAAACAGAGTCCCCAAATTCTGTATGTCAGGTCTCAACTGTGTACTTGTTGAGACAACTATTTGGGGCCTACATTACATTTTATGATCTAAACAGTGCTTTGCAGGTGGCTTGATTCACAGAGCAGCCTGTATAAACTGAACCGTACAGTGCCAACTGTCACGACACACGCTTTGGGTCCTGGAAGTGAGGGACCATGCAGATCAGAGGACAGAGGAAGAGTCTTCTTTTCCTGAGTGTAATCCCAATTCCTAAACACATTTTGCAGTAGGGAAAAAATTATTTTCTGTATCTTCCCACCTCCCTTTCTTAACTTCTGGCAACAAGTACATTGTTCAGGGACTGCCTGGCCTATTTCGCAATGCTTTGTTACCTGGAATTACCTATCCTCTCCTCACTCAAATAAAACACCCATTTTCTTAGTGCTGCTCATGTCAGGTAAGTTTTAAGAGGAAAGCAAAGTTCTACTTATTTGAAACAACTATAGCTCCATAATCTCCAGAGACATACTTGTATATTTTTTAAAGTATGCTTTTAAACCTAACTGAATATTTAGCTGGTCAAATTCCAAGTGGTGTAATTGAGAACCTTCCAGACTGCGTGTGGAGGGACCACATACAAACGCACTTATCAGACTGTCACCCGGCCCGTGACTTGTCCATCTCCTCCATTCTGCTCCTGCTGGTGTAAGGCGCCTTCCTCCTCTACTGGTGACCCAGCAGATTCCCTTACAGTCCTAATTTACTGCCCCGGAGTATGTCCCATGGGACTGAGGATGCTGGTGGTGGGTCAAATTGGTCAGGATTGTTTTAACATGGAAGTTGGCGTGATGAAAAGTGCATGTTTAGATGGCCAGGGCTCCCGCTTTGGCAATTCAGGCCTCCGACCATGATCTAGCTTGGTTTTCACTTCTCTCACTCACAGGCAACAGCACCTCCAGCATCTTGCTGCCCGGGGAGACCATGTCTGCATATAACCAAAACTTTTATTAGCTCCCTGAACTCATCAAAGTTTGACTCAACACATCTTTATTATTCCACTCAGTCGAAGCAAAAAGTGACTCCCATCCCTCAGGGGGAAAAGAAGGTGTTCTATAGTGATTCTGTCTAAACTTACCTTATCCATCAATTCTTGAAACTTGGTGCAATGGTCTATAACCATCCTAAAATTTTTTTTCAACAAGTCTAGGAAATTCTACTTCCACATTATTGAATTTCTAGTCTAGAGGGGCCTGAAATATTATGCAGCTAATAAAAGTTACAATGCAAACTTAATAGCACAAGAAATGATCCATGTTATTATAAGAAAGGAGACATAAAAACTACATACACATGCTTGCAGTTATATAAGATTATCTCTGCATGTGAACGGAGTTTGGGAGGGAAAAGGCAGAAACAGTATAGCTACTGTGCTAAGGGAGTTGAGTTTTAAGAGGGGGTTTGGGCTTTTAATAATTTTTGTTTTATAATATGACAATTTATATAGATTATATAGAATGAAATTTGTTTATATTATAAAATATTATGATTAATATATATTTTATGACAAAACAGACTAATTTAAATCTATAATACAAAGAGGGTGATAAGTAGGACAGTAAATTAAACCCCTTCCCCCAAAAATGAAACACTCCCTTTCTTAAAAGACTTCAGAATAGGAGAAGGTGCATTCTGACAGGTGAATAGCATTTTAACCACCTGTCCTATTTCCAAAGTCAAACAAACACATCCCCCATTTCTAAATAGATCTTTTAATGGTCTATAATACAGTGTTTTGAAGTACAGCTGATCCGTGACTTTAAGTTCAGGGCATGAGCCACAAGTCTGTCATACCTGTCACCTAGACCCCAAGATATTGAAAATCCTACCCTTTGATTTGGGCTCTGGGAATGTTTTGAAGATTTCCAGAAGCATGCAGCTCAGGAAATGTGTCTGGTTTATGAAGAATCGGCCTCCTTGTGTTTACCTGCCGAACACTGTCGTCGGCTTCGCGTCTGCCAAGTCTGGATACACGCCTTTCTCTTAGGGAGCAGCTAGGAAGGAAGCCCATAAAGAACTCAGACGACACACTTGGTGATGGCCAAGGGCAGAATGAAACCAGCTGAGCAGAATATTGCATGACAAGTGGGGCTGAGGAAGCAATTTGACCTGCCTGGGGAATAGAGAACAGGAGAGCCGGCCAGCTTGCTCCTGGCCCGGACCTAGAGATCAGTGTCTTCTCTCATTCATTCTCCGAAAGCCTGTAACCAACCAGCCCCGCGCCTCAGGCCCCAAGCTCACAAATATATACACGATTCACAGATCAGATGTTCTGAAATGATTTTCCCACCTATGTTTGCCAAGTTATGTAGAATCGCCTACTTATGACATTCCTCAACAAATATGTTACCTCTATATATAATGTCTGGCACTGTAAGCAAGCAGAAAGGTGCAGGCTTTGTCTCCAGGTGGGGACGGGGCAGGCAGGTGACCCTAGTGTGTGAGCGGCACTGGTGCGAGACTAGGGGCCATGGGCAAGTTTATCTCCACTATTCTACTCGCCGGACCCCTTGCCCTTTTTTTTTTTTTTAGAGACAGGGTCTTACTCTGTTGCTGAGGCCTGAGTGCAGTGGTACGATCATAGCTCACAGCAACCTCAAACTCCTGGGCTCAAGCAACCCTCCTGCCTCATACTCCCAGGTAGCTGGGACTACAGGTGCATGCCACCACACCCGACTAATTTTTTTTAAAATTTTTTGTAGAAACAGGGTCTCGCTATGTTGCCCAGGCTGGTCTCAAACTCTTAGCCTCATGTGATCCTCAGCCTCCCAAAGTGCTGGGATTATAGGCATGAGCCACCCCACCCAGCCTACTTGCCTTTCTTGCAATGCCATTCCCTTACCTTTAGGTTCAACAGTTGGGTTCTCCAGGAGGCATACCTTGAGATGGAGTTCTAGTATAAAGAAAGTGTTTATTAAGGAGGGCCCGTAGGGCCAACACCTGTCGGGGGAGAGGAAAGAAAGGACTGGGCAAAAGGAGAAGTCCAGCTGCAATGCAGACCCACAAACTGCCTGGGCTAACTTCACAGAGAGTCTAGAACTGGAGTTTTTCCAAGCTGAGATGGGATGGCCAGGCCTGTGTATTATCACATCAATCAGCCACTGGAGGGGGGCTGCCCTGGAAGATGTGGTGATTGTGGGTAAGGTGGCTCTCTGCAACTCGAAATCCCTGAAGAGACTGGTAGGCGAGGGCCAGGGCAACAAGTCCTTCATCAAAGGGGGATCTGAGCAACACGGTGTCCAGAAGGCCTCTTGCTGGGAGTTTCCCCTCTGTTAATCTTCAGCATATTGTGAGGGTTGCATTACCTCCCTTAATGTACAGATGAAGAAATGCAGACTCAGCAAGCCCTTCTGGGCCCTCGAGCTGACCTGTGATGTGCTGGTTTCTAAGCTGACAGGAGCATAACTAGTTTTTAACAGCAGGAGTGGCAAGTCTACAGGGTCGGGCCCAAGAAGGGCAGGAGTAGTCGATGCTGTCCATTGGTAGAGGAGCAAACACATAGGAAGGAGACAACCATTCAACACCTTTTCTACCCCCCCTAGCCTGCCCACTACTGTTCCAGTCGCCTGTTTCACATTGCTTTCTTTAATAGCTTTTCCGTCATGGTCTCCACAGCCTTCGTGCAACTGACTCCTTTGAAAAGCACCGTGGATAAGGCAAAACTTGGCCAAAGAGCCCAAGAGGAAGCCACCCCACCTCCTGCTCTCCCCACCGCCCAGCTTTGCTTCCGACTCTGGGCTCTTCCATACATCCCACCTGGGGTCTTGTGCCCTATGCCCTTTCTAGCTCCCCTTCCTGCCAACGAAACGTGGCTGCCTGTGACCCACTCCCTCGCATGCTTTCCCTTAACCTGACAGAGCTAACGCTGATGTCTGCTCACCTCCCTTCTGGGAAGTGGTCATTCTTGAATAGGGGCTTCTCGAAGACAGCACTTTAACCCTGAAATGTTCACCCAGTGATGAGGTAAAGTAGAGGGGGTGAGAATATGAAAATCTGGGGTCAAGCAGAACCTTGTGGCACCCCAGTCCTTTAACTCAAAGTCTCCTATTTATACTACCTAAAAATGGCTGGCTGTGGAGTAGAAATAGAAGCCATACTGATGTCTAACATCTGAGGTATTTAGGTAACACTTATGCTACGTCTATTAAAACTCAGGCCCAACAGTAAACCAAACTGAAACCCTCAGTTGTGTGACTTTCCAGGTCAGGACTTTCCATACTCCTGGAAAGTACGGAGACTTTCCAGGTAAGCTTCACAATGTCCTTCTCATTAAGTAAAACAACCCGCCACTGGATTTCTGGGTTTGGGATTTCACTGGGCCCTAAAGCTTTCTCCTTTGGCTCCAACTCACCCAATTCCATGTCCCTCCCTCAGCTGATCCAGACAGTGAGTGCAGTGGACCAAGACGACCCACGCAATGGTCAGCATTTCTACTACAGCTTGGCCCCCGAGGCTGCTAACAACCCCAACTTCACTGTAAGGGACAACCAAGGTAATCAAGTGGACAGTTGGCTATCTCTGCTTTTCTACAGCTTAGGCTGGCTACTTTGGGTCACTGTACTATGCAAACCGTGTCAAAGGTCACCTGCTCTTTAATAGCAGGAAGGACATTAATTTGTAGTATCTTTTAAAGTTTTGTTTCAGAACATCAAAGACAAAGAGAGCCCTCTGCTGACTCTAAAAACTTTCATTCAGTCAGTAACTCAACAGGTGTTTACCGAGGACGTGTTCTGTGCCAGACACATTGCAAAGCACAGAGGCAAAATCCTTCATTCATTCCCAAAGATAGCTGCCCTGTGTATGTGTTCTGTAACACTGGGAAGAATCTGAGAAAGATGACAGAAAGCAACCTAGATAAAGAGAAAAACCTGAAGGAACATTTCTATGCAAGGATCAAAGGAGGAAACAGTGAAAAGCTCTCAGAACAAAAGGGAGACAAAGCCTAAGTAATAGAGATAGCAAAGGGTAAATACAGGAACACACACAGCAGCTCTGGCAATGAAACCACCTTATTACTTTAGAATGACTTAGAGAGACACATTCAGGTGGGGTTCCCTTTCCAGAAAGTGCACCCCACTACAGCTTTGCCGGAACAAAATTCTAAACCCCTCTTCTCCAACAAGCACTCAGTTCAGCTAAGGGGTTTATAGACCCAGCATACTCTTCTTTGAGCACAGATGGGAAAAGGAGAGACTTTTGTTCTTTTGCCAGATGATTGCTTCAAAGAAAGGTCAATTAATAAATCTGTCAAATGAACCCGTTCTGTTAACTCTGCTACCAACTAGCCATCTGACCTTGGAGAGGTTATCACTTCTTAGGGCTGCAGTAGCCCCATTTTCATTCCAATTCTAAAACATTGCCACTTTGCAAAAGTCTAAACAAAAGATGACAAAAAGTCGCGTTTAGGCATGCCTGGTCTTAGTCTGAAACATCAGTAATTTGAGATTAAAAGTATTAATTCCACTCCACATGATAGTCTTCTGCTATAAAACTGGAGAATCTCAAACCTGCTTGTTTTCTTCTACATGAAAAGCATTCTTCTAAGACATCCCTTCAACCTTTTTACGATTTTATCATAAAATCACTATAATAATTCTGATTTTATC